>CABHPQ010175455.1:0-35613 GCA_902168405.1 Peromyscus aztecus
AAAGCAAAACCTGAACCAGAAAAGCCTCTGAGGTCCTTTGAGAAACCCCACCGCAGAGCCAGCAATCTTCTGTTGCGTTCCGCTACACTGGCGTGACTTGTATCCTGTCAGTCAGAGAAAGAAGTTAGCAAGCAACAGGACAGCTCTGTGACAACAGAGGGAAGCTGGGTGTCGGGGCACATGCAGGTTTCCTGGGAACAGGCAGAGAGCTGGAGACTTGTGAACACATACGGGCTTGCCGTCAGTGCCGCACGCCTGGCTGAGCCGCAGTCTTTGGCAGCCACCTGATGTTAATTAAAGCTCCAGTCTAGCTCCAGCCTCCCATGTTCCCACTCTGGTATTGCTCATCACTCCCTGATTCCCTTTCACGTTTAAAGCCTCATTTGGGGCCTACCTGATAGAGCAAACTTTTGAGTCACACACAGAATGTCCCCAGCCCTTTGGAGGTGGACAGGCCTGGGGTTTTGGTTATGGGAGAAGCTTTCCTCTCCCCACACCTCCCTTAATTGCCCTCCTGACAAATGAGAGGCCCTGGGGTAGCTAAGTATCTCACTGCACCAGCTGAGCTGAGTGAGACCTGTGATGTTCTTCATGCCTCTGTGTCTGAGCTCATTCATTATTTCTCATTCTGTGGCTCTGTGACACTTCAGTTCAGGAGTTCAGCGACTTTCCCTGCCCTTCCTCTGGGGCAATGCCTCTTTCTGAAGGATTCCTGTGGTGCAGAGGCAAGTTTGGGCTGAACTACTATTGTTCCCATTCAGCCTTGAGTCTCCATCAGTGCTGATCTTGAGACACCCTGTTCCACCAATGGAGCGTCCTCGGGCTCTCTGCTACCCTCTTACAGCCTGTGGCCTCTGTGCCACATTAACGGCCTGCAGAACCCTAGAAGGCTCTACCAGGCTCAAACCCATGGTGAGGAGCAGGAAACTGAGGCTGTGGTAAGAGATGGAGACACTGCTGTCATCCTGGGCCATGATGTGGGAGTCGGCCTCACCTCCCCAAACAGGTCTATGAGAGCATCGGCCAGTCACCCTCATCTATGGCTCCTCTTAGACGCACATCAATGTCAAGCTCTCCCACTTCCCTCAGGCCTCTCCTTTTCCCCTCTGAAGACTACTGTCCAGAATCCTCCTCACATCGGATCACCAATCCTTCAAAAGCCATTTCCACCCAAAGCTCTTCCCTCCAAGTCTGAAGGTGAGCATCTGTGTATCTACTCCATGTTCTCTTGATGTCGTGGGCTGCTCAGGTGGAAAGGAAAACATTCTCCAACGGCAGGAGGAAAGCTCTGGACAGAGGGTACAACTTTTCTGGAGAGTAGCCAGAACCGGACAACCTTCACAAAGCCTGCTGTCTGTCCTGGGATCTGACTTGCGACTGCCTCAGAGTCCTCAGCAGTGCGTAGCTGGATCCATCACCAAGCCCATTTGTAGGCTGCCCACCTTCAAAGAGCTGATACTTTCCTCCAGGAGCACACATGGCCAGCTGGCCCAGCCACATAGCAGCATGGGGAATCTGCACTCCCACCTTCAACAAAGCTCTTTGAAGGTTCTAGCACATGTCCAAGAGGAGAACTCTGCTTTGTGCAATCTGTTAGGCAATTCACCAAATATAAAATTATGTCAGAAGTGGAAGCATGCTGGTTAGTTTCATGTCAGTTTGCTACAAGCCAGAGTTGTTTGGGAAGAGGAATCTCAGTTGAGGAAATGCCTTCAGAAGTGCTGCAGGTACATCTGTTAGGCAATTTCTTGATTAATGATTGATGTGGGAGGGCTCAGCCCACTGTGGGTGCTGCCACCCCTGAGTTACGTAAAAAAGCAACCTGAGCAAGCTATAAGGAACAAGACAGTAAGCAGAGTTCCTCCATGGCTTCTTTATCAGTTCCTGCCTTGAGTTCCTGTCCTGACTTCCCTCGGTGACAGAGTGTGACCTGAGATTTGTAAGAAGAAATAAACCCTTTCTTCCCCATGATGCCGTTGCTCATCATGTTTTGTCACAGCAATAGATACCCTAATGCAGACAGGAAGCAAAATCTTTTGAGTGCATATAAGTCTAGGGCAGTTGACTTCATTCTCAGTTCCGTTGGTGGTTGTTTTTTCTCTTTTTGGGGGAGCCTGCCACCCAGCTCCCAAATAAATCACACGTGGAGGCTTATTCTTAATTATGAATGCCTGGCCTTAGCTTGGCTTAGTTTCTAGTCAGCTTTCCTTAACTTATCCCATCTAATTTTTGCCTCTGGGCTTTTCCCTTTCTCTTACTTCTGTAAATCTTACTCTCACTCCGTGGCTTGCTGTGTAGCTGTGTAGCTGTGTAGCTGTGTAGCTGGGTGACTGACCCCCAGAGTCCTCCTCCTGCTCTGGCTCCTAGATCTCTCCTCCCAGTTTTCTCCTTCTATACATACTCTCTGCCTGCCAGCCCCACCAATCCTTTCTCCTGCCTTGCCATTGGCCGTTCAGTTCTTTATTAGACCACCAGGTGTTTTAGACAGGCACATTATCACAGCTTCACAGAGTTAAACAAATGCAACATAAAAGTAACACAGCTTAAAATAATATTCTACTATATGTCCCACTTTTGTCTAAATAAAAATAAAGGTTTTAACTTTAACATAGTATAACTACATACAACAAAACCAATTATCAAACAAGAATTAATTTACAATATTCAGTCCATTTATATTAAGCAAATTCAGAGAAAGCACTCTATCATCCATCCATCTTAGTGACTCCAAAGGTTTATACATAATTTACTTTCTATCATAACTAAGGAAAACTACAACTGTAACCACTTAGTCTTCAACTCCATCAGAGACCAAGAAGGATGTAATATTATCTAACAACAGAGACATTTGGCTGCCTGGAAAGTCACCCAGAGTTCCTCTGCAATGTTGGGGCATCCATCTTCAGCCTACAGGCTTAGAGTATCTTGCAGACTTTTCTATGAAGCAGGAATTTTGGACTGTCCTGCCTTGTTTTGGCAGAGTTCATCAGTCACTTTCCTCTGTGTCCTGCACAACAGTTCTATTAGGTAAACTACAACTCATTTCTCCATTCCTATTGCCTTTCCTTTGGCTTTTTTTCCTCTTTCATTTTCTCAAAATCTTTTTGAGTGTCTGTATTTTCCAGGCAGCATGTTAGGTGGCAGACAGAGAGGGGCCATTAGAATGAGATCTTGGTCTCATAATGCTAACAGAAAAGTGAATGTGGTATTACTAGTGTTGGAGGCTCTATTGATGTGCATTGCTGTGTCACTCAAGTCTAATGGCACGTGTTATTTGTTGTGGACCATCCCTGGGGATGAGGAATCCCAGTGGGACTTAGCTCAGGTATTGTCATAAAGCCAGTCAAGATACTGACCTGAGGTGTCGGCATCTCAGGGAAGATGCCTTAACCAGGGAAGACCCATTCCTGAACTCCCTGGGATGTAGCCATGCCTTGGCTCCTCTCTGACTCTCAGCCAGAGGCCTTCCTCAGTTCCTACCACATGAGCCTCTCTTTGGAGATGCATACAACATGGAGACTTGCTCCTATCAGAGAGAAAAAAGGAAGGTCAGCAAGAAGGAAGCCAGCCTTTTGTGACTCAATCTCATGGGACAACACTTCTACTCAACTCTATCAGCTCAAATCAAGTCAGTGAGTAGAGACCACCTTCAGAGGGAGGAAATAACATGAGTGATGAGTGCTGGGAGGCCAGGATCTATGGGACACGTTATAGGCTCCCTACTGTGACTTCACTGATGATGTCTCTAATGGCACTTAAGACTCAAATCACCTAGGCCAAAAAGAGCAAGTTAAAAACATCAACCATCACTTCCTGAAGATGTAGTGAGGAGGGTGATAAACTACAGGAGAATTAGAAGGAAGCCCAAAGACAGAATAAAAAGGTCTCATTGTTCCTGGGTTTCTTACTGTCATTTATTTGTCCAAAGGTGCATCTTTATTTCTATGGAAAACTGAAATAACTCCATCAATTCAGTATAACCACGAATATCTCCACCCCAAACAAGAACTAGATGAGTGCCAGGAGCGATGAAAAGAAGACACAATGATCCTCCCCTGGTTCTAGAAAAACAAAGGCAATACAATATGTGATGACCTAACTTGACTGGGCATGTTTTCTTTTCAGCTGTCCAAACCATAAAACTTTTAACCTTAAGCATACTATAAGATGTGCACAACATCCAAATGAAAGTTATCCATTCAATAATCATCTATGCCTGGTTAATATTTCATTACAGTACCAAATGTGAGAGATCTAAGGCATCCCTAGCTGGCTGCCTTGGGACCTTGCATTTGAAATGGCATGGATGGATATTCAGTGTCTGTCAGGCTTGGTTTGTAGAAACTCACATTTCACTGTGAAGATTAATAATGTATCATACAGATGGATTCTGAAAGGCAATTTGTTTAAGATTTTTAAGAGTGCACTACTACTTGTACCAGCATTTTTAAAGAAAAAAAAATGGAAATACCTAATTATTTTATAAAGAGCATAGATAGTTCACCAAGAATCAATTATTTCAATTTACATAATATAGTTTACCAAAGAATCCATTATTCTAATTTTCATAATTTATTTACCAACATGGAAACAGGAGCCTCAACTTGAGATTCTAACTGTCTTGCATCATTAAGGCAGTGGCCACTGCAGGCCCTGAGGAGACGTCCCAGAGCAGGAGGCGGAAGCAGCCATGCTGCCTGGACAGCTTCCTCCTCACAGTCACTGTTGCACATGTTCCCTGGCAGAACAAATGGCCTGCTGGAATGCCACGGTTAACTGAGACACTGAGCAAATGTTGGGACAAAAGCAAAACAAAGCCAAAGCACATTTAAACCTCAAAAGATGATTATTTTCATGGCTAATGTCATCAATACCAGTGACCTCCTTAATCATAATTTGTCTGGTATTCAGTATAATGTCCGTATTTCTCCATATCCACACTCAAGTCTATTTGAGGAACTTGATTTTCTTCAACCCTCAGACTCTGAAATTTTGTCTTTCCCCTCCATGTCAGCATTTACTCTCAAAAGTTTGGAATGTCATATTAGAGAAACGATAGCTCCAGTCAGTGCTCGCTTAGGAGTACATGGGACTCTGTCTCAGCACATCACTTAAGAGTGAGTAGACAACCTTTTCACCCTGCACAGCCAGTTTCCAATGGAAACGCATCAGGCAAGACAGTGATCATAAAACAAACCGATTCTATTTTCATTTTGAAAATACTATAACCTTCAAGAACTCATTCAAAGGTTAGTTGACCCTACTCCTTTGGTCCTGGCAGGGTCAGAGATCATCTGCCCAAGTTGCTGTTGAAACAATAGAGTCACACAGAGGGATGGATGACATACCAGTCAGGCACTGACTAAACCCAGCCTCTCTGATATTCATACACTAAGTTTTTCCTAACCCCCAGAAGCTCCTAGTTTTCAAATTTAGAAATTCTCAAAGCTCCCTTTCTCTGGGTTATCTGAGCAAACAACACAGCAGAATGCAGCACAACTGGAATCTGCAGTTGACTTGGGACTTTATCGTCACCCCACAAAGCACACTTCAGGTTCCTCCAGAAGTTTGCAGTCCTGGCTGTGCTATAGAGAAGTGTCTTTTCCCATGATAGCAGAAGCTGGCTGGAAAAGCAGTGTGTCTTGCAACCTTCCAACCTTGATTGAAATGCTACTGTGATGGGACCTGCACACAGGAGAACTCTAGAGTCAGTGGATCTCAGGAGGAATCCCCTGTCTTGGCGGCTCTCTCTCCATCTGACAGCAACAGGGAGTTCCTTGAACTTCCCACTCACTTGGCAGGATGCCCCTGGTGTGTTGTGATGTTGTGGGTGTTTTATTTGAGGTGATGAAGGGGAAGAAACAAACAGTCTATGGCCGAATCATAATGAAATATGAATGTATGCGTGAGAATGTCACATCACACACCCTCCATCCACCCACAGAAAACCTTGTTCTGAAACTGTAGGCTCACTTACCAAGCTTAGATAGATGTTTGCTGCATCCTAATACTAATGTTGACATTCCCAGAGTGGATGCCTTTGCTGGTTGAAGAATGGATTCATGCTGCCTGTAGCTAGGACCTTTGAAATTGAAATATGGACAGATTAGCAGTTATAATTTTTCAACTAGGGGAATATGTTTTTTCTTATGAAACACTCAAGAATTCCATTTCTTCTCTTTTGTACAACAATGTAATATTTAAGAAACAGTGACTCTCAGTTGCATATAGCTTAACATGTTTACTATTTTTCTTTATGCAATTCATATGTTAAAAAAAATCATCAAGGCCTATTTGATGCTTGAACTATTGTCTCAATTTTAGTAAGAGTTTATAATAAATCTTAAGAAGTATAGAAGCAGTACCGCCCAATAGAATACACTGAAGCTGCATATGTAATCTAAAACTTACTAGTAGCTGTATTTGAAAAAGTTTTAAAAAATGTAAAATTAAGTTTAATAATTGTCTTAGTTACTTTGATATTGCTGTGAAGAGACACCATGACCTAGGCAACTTATAAAATCAAGCATTTAATTGGGGTTTGCTTACAGCTTTAGAGGGTGAGTCCATGACCATCATGGCAGGGAGCATGGCCCCAGGCAGGCACTGGAGCAGTAACTGAGCACTCATATCTTATCCAAAAATTGGAGGCAGAGAGAGACTAGACCCAGTGTGGATCTTTTAAAAGCTCAAAGTCCATCCCCAGTGACACACCTTCTCCAGCAAGGCCACACTTCCCAATCCTTCCCAGAACAGTTCTGCCAACTAGGGACCGAGTATTCAAATATGAACCTATGAGGCCATTCTTATCCAAACCACCACAATAATATATTTTATTTAACCTACTGTATGTGTATCATTGTAGTATCTCATCCTATCCCACAGAATTCCTAGATATCAATGTGAAGGATTAAAATTGCTGAGATATTTTATCTCAAATACTACTTTCCTACACTAAATCTTCAAATTCTATTAAGTAAATATAGTATGTTATACTTTAACAAAAGTTCACTTAGATGCTTAAGTCTCATCAGAAATACATACTCTATACTTAGATTTCATATTAGAGTTGAAATGGCTCTTCATGTTTCCAGTTTTTCCAGATGTCCCCAACCTGCTGTGTACCTTAGCTTAAATGAACTAAAATTCAATAATATTGTGGATCTATGGCTCAGTTGCACTCACTTGGAAGTGAGTACCAACCACAAGAGCTGGCAGCTACCTCACTAGGCAGCACAGAATTAGACCAGAGAGCCCTTGCCATCTTTTGAACCACTACAGACCTCCTCAGAAATGGATTCATCTTAGAACTTTGGGCCAAAGGTTAAGAATTGCCCTGAATACATGATCCCTCCACTTAAACCACCACCACCAACAAAGCTGAAGTTGTGACATAAGTGTGGTCATCATTTATGTTTCTCCATCCACCAACTGTTGCCTGGGGTGATACAAGCTGCAGGCCAGGGAAGGAAGAAGCCTGGAAGTGAGGGACAACAGAGAAGCAGAACTGGGACCCAGAGCTGGGTGGCGGTGGCGCATGCCTTTAATCCCAGCACTCAGGAGGCAGAGGCAGGCGGATCTCTGTGAGTTCGAGGCCAGCCTGGTCTACAGAGGGAGTTCCAGGACAGGCACCAAGACTACACAGTGGAAACCCTGTCTCGGAAGAAAACAAGTGGGACCCGGAGCAGGGGTGGCAAGGAGGTAGGCTGCAGTGTTACAGCCCTGCAGAACTTTGATCTCCGATTTCAGTGGGGGATGCCTCGGAAACCTAGAGGTTTTCCCAGCCAAGTAGAAGCCGTGCACAAGCCTGTGGATTGTTTCAGTTATCCAGTGGGAGCTCTCATGTTAGGCATAGTTTTTGCTACTGTTACGGTCGTTTTGGGTTTGGTTTGGGGAGGCGTTCTATTTTGTCTTGTTCTCTATTTCCCATTAGTTTGAAAGGAGAGGTTGAGCTGGCTCTGGGCCAGACTTTTAGAGCCTTCTCTTTCCACCTATATGAGAAAACACATATCAGGTCCCGGTAGAGAAAATACCGTCTCATCAAGCATTAAATGAGTTGGTATTTGAAATGCCTTCCAGGGAGTCTAATGGATTAAAAAGTGGGAAAGCTTACTGTGAGTGCTTTAGATCTTATAAAGCCTATTAATAAAAAACCATGGAGACACTGTAGGCAAAATGAGTATTCTTTAAAACAGCCCCTCCTACAGCGCACAAAATAGTAAATGCTTTGTATGGTTTGGCAAAATTATTTTTAGATAAACAACCTCCCATTTCCACCATGAAAAGAAGCATATATTACATTTGTGCCTACCTCCTTTCAGAATCACACTGTTTGAGTCTTTCTGTATGCATGCATTAAAATATATATATAACCCTCTGTATTGCCATAGAAAAACATAAATGTTACCAGTGGCTGCTCATCTGCCTTTCTAATGAGTTCATGACTTTTCCCCTTAATATTTGCCAATATCCTCACCTCCTCACCAGCTCTGAGGGAGGTGTAGCAACCTCAGGCTCTGCCCATCCTTTGCCATAGCCCACTGCCATCATTTCTCAAAAGGATGTTTTAAGCTGCAGCCCTGTGAATAAGCAATGATTTTCTTCCTGTTTGACATCTGGGGTCTTGCCTCCAGAACAGAAGGACCAGTGAGTTAAGTCAAGATTCAAGAACTGGTAAAATGAGCAAGGACATGAGAAGCACAGAGGTTGGTTGCTTATGTAACGCGGAGGAAATAATCACCATGGTGGGAGTACACTATGGAATCCATGCCATCTATAAATGCTCCAATTAGATAGAAGCTGCACATCATGCTATGCAATGTAGACTGTGTCAGTGCAGAATCTATTTTGGGAGAGCATCCTGAGACGCTTCACAGATATTTAGCTGCAATAAACTCCCTGTAGATTTGTCATGGTTCCAGAGAATTGAAACTGGGAATATTATATTAGATGCCCCTGATAGGCTGGTAGGAGGAGCCCTAGAAAATCTGGACATGATCTGCTCTCTATGGGCTGGGGTTGACACTGTGCAGGCAGCCTGCCTCTCCTTATCTGTGAATCACCATCAGGATAACTATGCCAAGGTGTGTGTGAGAGATTTAAAAAGGATAATTATCTTAATTTTAAGTGTTTGATTCATATGCAATTTTCAGAATATACAACTTTATTTTACCACATGAGAAAATGTTCAATGAAAAGAGTGGGTTACTATATTATTCACAGAATAATGTAATTTTGTAACTAAACATGCATGCCATTGTATGCATCATGTGTTACTCTCAGGCTATAGATTTGCACTCCATCTACCTGTTTGTCATCTCTCCTACTTGGATCTCAGATTTCATACGTCCCAAGCCAAACTCCTAGCCTCCACCCTCACCCAGCCTTCCTTAAGCTTTCCCCATGTGAATTATTGACAGCTAGCTTACAAAACTTTGGAATCTTTCTTGACTTTTCTCCTGCCTCATGTAGGAGCAAATGGAAAACTTTCCCAATGCTTTACAAATGTTCATTGAAATGAACTGATTATAGGCAAATGAGAAATAAAGATACAAATTTATTAATGGGGGAAATCACGGCACAGGAGTCACACATCAAGTGTGTGACATAAAAGAAAAAGGTAAATATTTGAAGCTAATGTTCAATGTTTGTGAGGAGAGAAAAGTAGGAGTGCAGAACAAACTTTTAGGGAGATAGTAAATGATTTTAAAGGAATTCAATATGGTCTATGGCACTGGGGCACATCTTTATAAATGGTTATCTTTGAAATATTGACTGGGAGCAATGAGGATGTAACAAAAAGAAAATAAAACATCTGTCCAAGTGTGGTGACAAACTCCACTCTTTCTTCATGTGATATGAGTTTAATATTTTCCCATAAGAAGATTGAAAACAGTGGCTTCCTTCTTAGGTGGATCCTGTCAGTAAACACGGAACTTTGCAGAAGCTCATGACCAAAATGTCTAAGAGGGACACCTTCAGGGGAAGACTGCTCATTTCAGCTAGTTGTCTCAGACATATCACTCCCCCAGAGCAGGGAGGTGGTAGCGGTTCATGCCATTGTGGAGAGGAAGCAGAGAGGAGGGAAGAAAGAAGGGGCCAGCAGTAAGGTCTAGCACCCATGGATAGAGCCCCAGCGATCAACGTTCCCTTGATAGGACACATCTTGGGCAGTTTCCAGCTTTCCAGGTGGCAGCACCAGCTGAACACCAGGTGTTTAACACGTGAGCCTGTGGGAAATAATCTCATATTGTATCATAACGCCAGTGAGAAACAGAGGCCCCTTCATTGTGTTCAAAGACTTTTCAAATATCAAAGTACAAGTCTTCCGGTGTGTTGTCTAAACCCAACACACATACAAACTGCCAGCAAGTCTTGTCAGTTCCACCTTCACAGTACATCCAGAGTCCCATTTTCTCCTCTTCCAGGGTAGTGCTCTTCCTCCAGGGTAGCGCTGTATGTAAGAGGATAATAGGTGGAGACATGGTGCCCGGGTTTAAATCCTTTGTCATATGGAGCCCTAAGTCTTGCTACAGCTCAGTGTCCTCCTCTGAAGATCAGAAACATTGTTAGCGTCATTAGTAGTGATACTCCATAGAACTGGGAGGGGAGTTGATACTTATGAGGTTGTTGACTCATGCAGGACACAGAGCTAGTAACCAGAAATAAGGTCTGTTGGTTTTGTTGCTTAATATGTTGTTATGTAAAAGGTAGGAAAGAATTACCCTCTATACCATTGCATTTAATTGTGTATCTATAGGCTCCTAGGGGAAAACAAAACACTGCTGTGGGATGTTCTGTATGGCAAATGTGTTGCTCTGATTGGTCAATAAATAAAACATTGATTGGCCAGTGGCTAGACAGGAAGTATAGGCAGGACTAACAGAGAGGAGAAAAGAAAGAACAGGAAGACAGAAGGAGACACTGCCAGCCACCGCCAGGACAAGCAGCATGTAAAGATGCCAGTAAGCCACGAGCCACGTGGCAAGGTCTAGATTTATGGAAATGGATTAATTTAAGCTATAAGAACAGTTAGTAAGAAGTCTGCCACAGCCATACAGTTTGTAAGCAATGTAAGTCTCTGTGTTTACTTTGGTTGGGTCTGAGCGGCTATGAGACTGGCAGGTGAGAGAGATTTGTCCTGACTGTGGGCCGGGCAGGAAAACTCTAGCAACAAAACACCGTTTAGAACTTCATTCCTATACATAATATTGACTAGCATGTCGATGTTACAGTCTTCTGTGGGCAAATCTGTCAAGAACTAAACAATTCAAAGCAGCGGTCAGTCCCGATGAATGCATCTAAGTTCTGAGACTCTGCCTGTGTTAGCAGCTTCCCTGCAAATGTGAGAAGGGCATGCAGGTGTTCTCTGCTACGGTGCCAGCTGCGGGGAGTGAAAACAAGCTGTGTCATCAACACCACCTTGACAGTGACGGCTTCCCAATGCGAATTATGTTAAAGCCAGATAAGCCACTCCATCATCTCAAAAAAACTAAACTTAGCCCAAGATCACATTTATAATTAATAACACAGTTGTGTATTAGGTAAACATAGGTGATCAAGTACAACTTGTTAAAATAACATAGTATTTTATTTATTTTTATTCTATTTTATGCACGTAATTGTGCCCTGTCAAGTTTAATTTTTGAAGGCTTTAGTATTTAGACTGTGCATTCAGTTTTTTAACTAGGCCACTCTTACTGCATGTCCAGCCAAAGCTAATTATGTTATTAATTATGTGTCTTCATCCAGTGTCTCCGTCATACTCATTTATAAACAACCCAATTAGATCTGATCAAACATGTTGTTTAAGGTAGAAATAAGTGCTAAGACGTTTACAAATTCCATACTTCTGCGGTTGCACTCATTACACCTGAGGGTGCTTACACAGCAGCACATGGGATGGGAGAAAACCCTCAACATCAACCCTCTTCTCCAAGACAGAAACCAGAACGCTGAGTGCCCAGTCCGTGATGCCGAGTGCCCAGTCCATGACGCCAAGTGCCCAGTCCATGATGCTGAGTGCCCAGTCCATGATGCCGAGTTCCCAGTCCATGATGCCGAGTTCCCAGTCCATGATGCCGAGTGCCCAGTCCATGATGCCAAGTGCCCAGTCCTTGATGCTGAGTGCCCAGTCCATGATGCCGAGTTCCCAGTCCATGATGCTGAGTGCTCAGTCCATGATGCTGAGTGCCCAGTCCATGATGCTGAGTGCCCAGTCCATGATGCTGAGTGCCCAGTCCATGATGCTGAGTGCCTAGTCCATGATACTGAGTGCCTAGTCCATGATGCCTAGTGCCCAGTCCATGATGCCGAGTGCCCAGTCCATAATGCCGAGTGCCCAGTCCATGATGCTGAGTGCCCAGTCCATAATGCTGAGTGCCCAGTCCATGATGCTGAGTGCCCAGTCCATAATGCCGAGTGCCTAGTCCATGATGTTAGACTGTGCTGTTTCTAGTCCTACCGCTAAGACAGGTGGAAATTGTAAATCTAATATAATAACTCAGTGCTTAGTAATCAACTAATCTTTCTTTCTACTCCATATATCACTTAACATTCTTTCAGGGTCTGTCAGTCTCAACCTACTCAATTCTTATAATTCCAGGAAAAAACCACCAGGGTGGCATGGCAAAGCTGGAACAGAATTTTCAGTGCAAGGTACTCTGTTTTGTAACAACTGAATTGTAAGATTAAGATTCTAAATACAGCTGCATGTGGTGGCACACGCCTTTAATCCCAGCACTCTGGAGGCAGAAGCAGGTAGATCTCTGTGAGTTTGAGTCCATCATGGTCTACAGAGTAAGTTCCAGAACAGCCAGGGCTATGTGGGGAGACCCTGTCTCAAAAACCCTAAATAAATAAAATCTAAACATGTAGCTCGGAAGTGTACAAACTTGCCCTCTCAGAGCAACTGAGATGTATGATTTATGAGGTGTATTTGAACACCAGGGTAAATTGCCTAATTCTAGTTAAGATGAGCCCGTTTTTCATGTTATAAATTCTCCCCTCAGGCCTTAGCTAAGCATGAAACCAAATTCTTTGATAACTCTCAAATGATGATCAGCTCATAAAAAATACATATTAGGAAGTAATTCAGAATGAGTGGTCCCTCAGCTCAGAAATGGGGATGCCTCCTAGCTTAAAGCTGTAGCACAGTCATCTGTGGTGTAAGAAGCTTTTTCCAGAGAGACACAACACAAACACTCACAGACACACACACACACACACAAACACACACACACACACACACACACACACACACACACACACACGTACACACGTACACACACACAGGCCCACGCTCCCCTCGCCCCAGAAGCAGAATTCACAGCAGAACAAAATAACAATTGTACCAAAGTTCCACTTAGTGACCCAGTGAGTTTTTATTGAGGTTACTAGCAAGGGTGTCATTGAGGGGGTTACTTGCTAAAGCAGAGATGACTCAAAAGCAACTGGATCACCAAAAGGCCCACCCCAACATGGGTGACAACCCATGGAAGCCTTGGGCCTGGCACTCTCCACACCACTTACAGGCAGCTCAACGGACCTGAGGATCTCCTCTCACAACCTTGCTGGTCAGAGTCTTCCAACAGCCATAGCTACACAGCAGGGAGGGGCCTTCAAGAAACTTTCGACTTTCTCCTTTCCCAGATAAGTGGCATTGCTTTATTTTCCGAGTCTCGTGAGCCTCTCCCTCTCTTCTGGAAGTAATATTTTAATTCAGAGGAAACTGCTACACAACATTAGCTGGACAGAGAACAGCTGGGAAAAAGCTTTCACATAAATACCTTCATACTGACTGCCAGGGGTGAGCTGTCAAAGCACATGACATGGGAGGTGTCCAGAAAGAAACGGTAACGTCGATACTGCCCATCAAGCACAGTGCGTTCATGATGAGGCGTGGATTGCTCTCCTCAGAAAGGGTGCACACCATAGGTACTTGAGGACAGTTCTGAGCTGGGAAGTTGAGGATCTCCCTGGGTGTTTGCTTGCTTGTTTGTTTGTTTGTTTTGTTCAGAGTTCTGCCATGTGATGAAGCAAAGAGCAGGGCTTTGAGTTAACAGCTTTGATTTGAATTCTGGCTCCACTACCCACAAGGTAGCCCCAATTTTCTTAACTTCTGATTTTCTCATTTAAAAATTGGGAACATTTTAAGATAATCATCATGGTTTGCAGGTGGTTTATTGTCTGAGTGTTCATATATTAGAGGTTGGTTCTCACTGTGGTGGTATGAAAGGTAGTTGATGTAGGCTCTGATTGGCATGGTTGGATCATTGGGTGTTGCTTCAGAAGAGGCAGATTACAGTACTTCTCATGGGACCTGCCTGGTTAGTTCTCAACAGAGTGAGTCGTTAAAGAGCAAGCTGAAGCCCTGGATCACTCTTCAGCTTCTTGTCAAATGTCTATTGCTTCTCACGTGGGCTTCTGCCATGATGCCCTCCATCTTGATGCGATGTAGCTAAAGAGGCCCTCACCAGAGGCTGAACCAATGTGCCACCTGATCTTGAACTTTCGATCTCCCAAACTGTGAGCTCAGCCTCAGACGTTTGCTTTGTTAATGGGAAATGGATGAATACGATTGTAGTACTGACCTCTCAAGGTAGCTGGAATGGTTAATGTGTACAGGGCTTGCTACGTAGAACCAGTCATATTAGTTTTTATTCTGTGCATGAACAAAAACTGGTAACACATGTGTGCAAAAGACTCATCTTCTGACCTAAAGAAAATGCTAATTGCCCTTGAACTTCCTTTAGCCCCACAGAATATTAACATTATTGAGGCATTTATATTCCTCACAGCATTGTACCCACCTCCTGTGTTTACTCTTATGTCTTCTATTTTTTTATAGTCCTATTCACAGTGATCACATGCTTTTCATATTCAGATATTTTCTTCTAATTTACCTTTTAATCGGAGTTCCTGCTGGGCCATTTTATTACATTTTTTCAGTCTGTGATAATTTGAGGAGGGCATTGGACAAGGACAAATCAATTCCTTTCATCAGAATGGGCCTGGGTTCTTTCATTTGGAGTTTCTGCTCACTATTGCTCATTATCTTACAAAGCATTCGGCTCTGGTTTTGGTCTTTACAAAGTAAATTTAAATAGACAAGGTCCCAACTTCCAGGAGTTTATAACCTCACACAGTCTGAATGGATACAAATTGGAGTAATCACAGCAAACAAGATTTGAAAAATTGCAGAAATGAAATTCTTTGTGTGGGGTGTGGAAGTCTAAAAGGTAAGCAGGCTACAGATTAGAGGGGTGGGCTTGCTATTGGGGAAATTGGCCTTCCCTTTTTTAGATTCTTAGTCTTGTTAATAAAAGAATTGTAAAATGGACTCAGAAGGAAGCTCCGAGATATTATTAGTGTTTGAACGAAGAACAATCAAGCAGGCAGGCTGGAGATCTTAGCAGCTGCAGAGAGGAGGGAAGGGAAGCAAAGAGCGATCCATGTCTTTTCCAGTTAGGGCCCAAAGACGCAGACGTGCTCGGCAACGGAAACCTCTAAACAATTACGTGGAAGAAGAGGAAGGGGGCTTCAGAAAAGGGGAGAAGGCCTAAAGTAAAAGCTTGTGTAGATTTTTGGCCAATGACTAAAAGAAAAATATAGAATTTAAAAAGTAAAAGGTTACATTTTTCGGAGTTTGAATTCAGAAAATAAGACAGGCTTAACAGTGTTGTCATGAGGGCAGCTCTGGAAGCCACTGCGCCAAGGAGCAGCCTCTGGGAAGAGGACTTTACTATCACATTAAGGGATAATTATTCCTCTCATCTCACTGGAATATCTTCAGATAAATCAGCTTTCCTGGACCAGGGGTAGACTCCTGGCCAGGTTATTGACAGGCCAAGCTGGATATGTAATGTTCTGGGTTTTGGAGATCAGAATGTCAAGTCTCCACCATTCTTTTGACCAAGAGGCCTATGGAGGGGCAGATATGATGCTTTACTCTTTCATGACCAGGGAAACAAGTGATAAGTTCGAAGTATCCACAATGATCTCCAAGCTTGCCAATCCCTGTAACAGGTTCACTGTTCACACAGCATAAGGCAAATGGGGGAATAATACTCAATAGCTCTGTCTCACCATTGGACACTATATATTTAGCTCTGTATTTGGCCCATAGAAAAAAGTGAAAAAAAAAGAAAAAAGAAGTTCTTAGCCCTAGTTAGTAAAATTGATATATAAATTTCTATACAATACATATAAATATGCATGGGATGTGACATTTCCATGTACATTAAATACTGAAAATAGAAAATATTTCTACATTTGAGGTTTTGTGTTTGTTCGTTTTCTAGTCTTGCTTCCCTCTCTCTGTCCCATAGTATTTAAAACAAGTGGAAACATGAAAAGAGGAAGCGCTTTAGACAGTTATTCAGAAATTAAAAAAAAGGGGGGATGGGGGGTGAGAAAATAGAAACTGTGTTCTTAGTCCTGATTCAAGTCCTGTTCAAGTCTGCCTGCTTGTCTGAACAAGAGTGATCGATCACTCCTTAACATGAGGAGTGTTGGATACTTGGCTCACCACTGTGCTTGAACACCCAGAAAAGGGCTTCAAGATTGGAAACAAGAGCATGGAATTTCAGCTCTCTTTCCTAAGGCTACAGAGTTTAATACAGTCAGACATAAAGCCCCCACCTTCCCAATAGCGAGCAAGCCCTAGGGAGCCATAGTTTCCTCCAAGGTCATTTGTGGGAGAAGGACAAATCAGAAGCATTCCCAGCCTCCCATTACTTTAACGGACAGAAGCAACACTCTGGCCTGGCCCACAGATAGCTACATCCCAGTTGAGTCCATGTTAATAGCCACAATCTGGAATTGCTACCCAGCCAGGAAGGGAACCCAGCATCTCTGCATTTTCATTTCATTTTAATAACACTCACACGGGGAAAACATTCACTATGGCCTCCCCTGTAGTTTATAAGTTGTATGTGTCTTATTTGAAAGCATTGTTGCACTTAAATGTAAACTGCCCAGCTCCCAGGAAGAATATTATTCTGCTCCCAGGAATAAGCATAAAGTCAACAGGTAAAAAGGACCTAGTCCCTGAAGTCTTCCTGGAAACCATAGAAAGGAACAGAAAGTCATCCTTTCATCCATGGCTTTTCCAATATCTGTGCAGGCTGATTAGATCCTTGACTTTAAGTGGGAAGACTGCAGATACTTTTGTAGTTCACATATGTCTTTTGCACATATTTAACAATTCTTCTCCCCTGTAGAGGCACGTTCAAGTCATCTGACAACTTTAACAGAGATCCTTTACTTATAGAAGACGTTATCTGGAGAATATGAAAAAGCAGTCTCCTGGACACTTAACCCTCACCCCCTCCCCACCCACCCACCAAACTAATAATTAAAGGGCATAGCTGGTGTTCTTGTAGTAGCTAGCAATTTTGAGAATTTTCACCATCTTTGACAAATCGTCAAATGGGAATGGCCATAGAAACATTGGGAAGGTGTAAGAGATACCCCAATACTTCTTGTCTTGGTTAATTATCTGTGGCTGTGAAGAGACACTATGACCAAGGCAACTTATAAAAGGAAGAGTTTACTGGGTGCATGCAGTTTCAGAAATGGGGAGTCCATGACCATCATGGTGGGAGTGTGGCAGCAGGCAGGCAGGCATGGCGCTAGAGCAGTAGCTGAGAGCTTACATCTTGAAACTAATGCATGAGGCAGAGAGGTCACACTGGGAATGGAGTGGGCTTTTTAAACCCCAAAGGCTGCCCCCATGACACACCTCCTCCAACAAAGCCACGCCACCTAATTCTTCCCAAATAGTTCTACCAACTGGAGACCACGTGTTCATTCAGGTTACCACAATTTGTATTAGTTGGGGTTCTCTAAATGAATAGAACTAATAGACTGATTTTATGTGTGTGTATGTATATATACATACATTGTATGTATGTCTGTATATATGGGGTTCATTAGAGTGGCTTATAGGCTGGGGTCTGAGTAGTCCAGCAATAGCTGTAGTTATTCAGTACATGAGACAGTGTGTCTCAGCAGTCTCAGTCTGGTGCTGGAGTCCCAGGGGAATCCCAGACAGCTGCTTGTTTTCAGTCAACATTGGAATCCCAAAGAAAAACAATTTCTAACAACCACTGAAGTAATGCCTCAGAATTAAGATAGATGCACTTGCCAGCAAGAGTGAGGGGAAGCAGGCACAAAACAAACAAACAAACAAACAAACAAACAAACAAACAAAAAGCTTCCTTTTTTCCATGTTCTTTTATGGAGGTTGCCACCAGAAGGTGTGACCAGATATCAAGCTGGTCTTCAGACCTTAAATAATCCAGATTTAAGGAGAGTCTTCCCACCTCAAATGATCATTCAAGAAACTTCCAGGGCTGTCTGTGAGAAAGGGGAGAGTAGAGGATAGAGAACAGAGAAAACAGTGACAGAAGCAGGAGCAGAACATAGAGGGAGGGGTCATAGTGAGAATAGCAGGGTCATAAAGAGAATGAGTAGATGGAGAGGGAAGCCCAGGAGATGAAGGTTGTTTAGGGTCGGGGAGGAGGTGAGAAGGGCTAGGATGTTAACATGAACTTGGAAATGTGTAAGAGGTACTTGTGATACTGAAGGAGCCTGGCACCATAGGGAGCTATGTGTCCCTTCTGCCAACAGTAAGGGAAATGATTCCTGTTGGTAGGTGGGAACCAGTTTCCCAAGTTCCTGAGGAATGCTGGCTTTTACCTGACTGCCCCAAATCCTCTTATAGTCTACGTGGTGCTCATTGGACTGGCTTTTGGGGAACTGGAGTTTCTTTTGGACCTAACAGTAGGAAGGAGAAACAACCACCAGACTGGGGCTTTTCAGGGAAAGACAAAGGTCTCAGAAGTTCACCATGTGGCTGTGAGGACAGTCACCAGAAAGTCACAGGCCATCCCCGCTAGTGGGGATGATGCCAGACAGCCAGGCCAGCCCTGATGTGCAGTCACTGAAAGATGACAGGGGCAGCCTGTGCTCTGCATGGCCAGGGTTGCTGAGCATGGATGGTCAGCAGTAAGGAACCCTGAATGAGTATTTAATTTACCAGGTTATCAGGACAGATGAGACTGCACTAGGAGTTGAGGAGCATCTGAACTGGGAAACACAGTGTTGACTGAAGATATTTCTTATCATGGACATAGGAAATTCTAGAGCCTGGTACAGGATTAGAGGATTAAGGCCCCGGAGGAGGTGTTTGTCCTGCCCTGGGCGCTAAGCAGGATGAGAGCTCAGGAACAGCAGCTGTTCATTCAACCATCCAGTGAGTGCTGCTGGACAGGACGCAGCCAGGGGACTGGAAAGGGTGGAAAACTTATGCTGAAGAACTCAAGGGGCTCTGGCCTGAGTTGTTCCTCTGCAACACACACCTCAAGGAAATTGCTTGGTAGACTGTGGCCTAAGGGGAAGCAAAAAAAGATTTTAAACTTGCTTATGGTGCTAAAACCTTGCGAATGCTTATTAACTTCTTGAGTGTCAGTTTCCTTGCCTAAGAAGCGTGGACAACAGAGGCTAGCCAGGGTTGTTGTGAAGTCACTCAGGAGAGCGTCAATGTTTTTGCTATTTCCTCTAGTCCCAATGGTCCTCTCTGTTTTCCTACTGAAATACCCAAGCAGGTCAGGACATCATTTCTTCCCGTGGGGCTGTCCTACCTTCAAATCCTTTCTTCCACTTCTTGACACACATTTTTATTGAGACGACATCACCTGGCCACCCCAGGATCTTCACCACATTTTGAGAAATTACGGAAAGAATCTGAAAGGAGGAGCACTAGGGTCACGTTTTCCCATGTGAGGCACACACACACACACACACACACACACACCACACACACACCACACATACACACACCACACACACACACCACACACAGGAACACCTACACACACACACACACACACACACACACACCACACAGGAACACCTCCACACACACACACACACACACCACACACCACATGTACGAACACCCTCCCACACACACACCACATATACACACACCACACACACATACACATACCACATACATAACACACACAACACACAAACACACACATACACAAAATATACTACACAAATACACAACACACAAACAACACATACACAACACACCCCCACACACAACACACAATGCACACACACAGAGGTTTTGAAGTTTGAATTTGTTGCAATATTAATAAATTTTAGTGAAAGCCAATTGTATCTGTCCCTCAGCTTTCACAGTAATTTGCACATAATAAATACTCAGTAGAGTCAATGGGTGTTGAATTATAATCATTCTAGGCCTGCATTTCGTAAAGGCAGAGCCTATTCCAGTTTTCCTCACAGAAAATACCAGAAGGTGATGAAATCAGCATGTTGAATCCATACATTTTCACTTCTTAGAGGACATTAAAGACAATTCCAAACCTACTTTATTGCATCACAGTGTTCGTAAACCTTGGGGTTGGTTCATTTTTTTAATTTATTAAAAGAAAATTCCATGAACATCTGCCTCAAGCCAGATGTGGGGGTTGAAAAAATTGCTTGCATCTTCTCTGGCCTGGAAGATCTAATTGTTCTTGGGCCAATCAGAGACTTAGCGTCATTCACTGTACACTATGATGGGAAAAGGGAAGTGGACACAGCCTGCTGAGCAATCCCATAAAGGAGTTCAGAGAACAAAGGAATGGCGAAAGGGGGAAAAGAAAATGCTAAGAAGAGTACATTGACTAGGAGAAGAATGTGGCTTTGGGCACATAACTCAAATTCTTTGTGCCTGAATGAGGAACTCAGCTGCAAAATGAGAATACGCTCCACCTGACAGGGCAGTTGGCCAACTTCACTTTCAGACGGTGGGACTCAAATCTGCATATGCTACCGACTTGCCCGGAGGGCTTGTGACAAGAAGATGCTGCCCCATCTTCTGGATCCTGGTCCAGGGTGGGGTCTTGAGAATTTGCCTTTCTAAGGAGCTCCCCAACAATGCTGGTGCTGGGGGACTGTGTGAGAGAGGGCTCGGAGCCACCCTGCGATGTGCAAACAGTAAGTGGGAGCTCTTCTTTGCTTTTGAGCTGGCTTTAAATGGATAGACAGGAGTGTTCCAAATGGAAGAAGGCACTCCAGAAAGAGAGCACCAAAATGAACAACTTGGTGCTTTGGGATAAATTAAATTGAGTGTCGCTACATGATTGGACACTTTTGGCTACAGGAGACCAAGTGAGTCTGTGAGAGAATGGTAGAGGAGAGTTGGGAGTGCCTGTGACTGCCACAAAGACCTGAAATGAGGGTCTGGTAAGTCCCTGAATTGCAGTCCTCTCAGACTGTACCTCCTAGAACACCGGCTACTGGCGGGAAGACGTAGGCGTCTACACAAGTCAGGCTTACAAGGAGTGCTTGTGTGCTGGGTGAAGAAAAGACTAATTGGCTAATCACATAGGTTACCAGCTGACTAGTTAGCTGACTCCTGACTTGGAAAACACAGGCAGCCCAGAGCTTGTTGAGCCAGACCTAAGATCCAATCATCTGGGCAGCTGAAACTGTCTCCTTTCATTATTCCTTCCCAGAAGAACAGGGCAAATCCACAGAGCAATTTTTATCTACTGAAAAACAATTACAGCTGGGGGGGGGGGGAGCCACACAAGCCTCAGAAATTTCCTGAGAGACAGGCCACATTGAATCCAGACAGATTTAA
The DNA here is from genome assembly GCA_902168405.1 of Peromyscus aztecus. Classification (NCBI taxonomy): domain Eukaryota; kingdom Metazoa; phylum Chordata; class Mammalia; order Rodentia; family Cricetidae; genus Peromyscus; species Peromyscus aztecus. Next base: position 21,668 of record CABHPQ010175455.1, read on the forward strand.
TCACCCCAAGTGCAGCTGGTCCTTAACTGGGGATTTAATCCGATTGTTCCTGAAAAAGAGCAATCTGGAGAGGCATCAGGATGTGAGAATCAAGGGCCCTCAGTCCAGAAAAAGAATTCAACATTTAAGAAGACAGCAGAAATGCAAAAGGAATATTATAGAATCTTAAGTGCACTTAAAATGTTTATAACCTATAAATCTACCTTTTTTTTCTTCTTCGACAATTTTATACATATGTACATTGAATTTTTAGTCATTTTCACAGACACACCCACTACCCTCTCTCCTGCCAAAGCACTTCTCAAGAAGCCCCTTCCTCCTTACTGTCTTTTTTTTCCCCTCACTGTTTACTTATAGATGAGCATGGGTGGGAGGTTATCTCCTAGAACATGGGCAACTTATCAAGGGCTACACCACTGAGGAAACCATTAATAGCAACCTGGGCAACCATTAGCAACCCATAGTCTCTTAGTGAGGTATGGGCCTCATGAACTCCTGCCCCATGCATGATAGAATTCTGACTGGTTTGGTTTTGTGCAGGTAATCACAGCTTCAGTGAGCTACAAATGCCCCATCTACTCCTCCCCAGCCTCTGGCTCTTAAGTTTTTCCATCCATGCCCCTTATAGATTAGCCTGGTGGGGAGAGCATAGGCATCTGCTTAGTCTTGAACCTGGGAGGTGTGTGATATAACTGTTCCATTTATGGCTGAGCATGGCACACACACTTATTCTCCATACTTTGACCAATTGTGATTCTCTGCATTAATTGCCCCCCACTGCAAAATGGGACTTCTATGATAAAGGCTAGAACTCTATTAATCCATGGGTATAAACATATTTTAGAAGAGAATTTGACCCCATAGCAAAAAAAAAAAAAAATAGTAATTGGTTTTCCTTTAGGTTCTGTGACCTCCCCAGCCACATGTATTCTCTTAACCAGGTTTGCAATACCAGGTATGAATTTCCCTCTGCAGAGCAGACCCCATATCCAATCAGGGAGCAGTTGGTTAGTCCTATCACAGTCATACCATTATTGCACCAGTGGACACACCTTGCCAGGTGGGTCATTCCTGGAGCTCATGGGGTCTACAACTAGGAAGAATTCTTGATGTTTTTCCACAGTACCCATGAAGCTACCCAGCAGGGAGAATGTTTCAATTCCTACCCAGGATGATGTTTTATGCACACCTAAGAGTGTGGTTTCTTCAGCAATAGAGTCTTACCTACTTCTGGCAAATAAGGGCGTTGACTATAGTCTGTAATATTCAGAGCCTCCCTGACCAACAACTCATAAGAAAGTATCCTACACTCAGTACTGGGATTTTTATCCAATAACCTTTGACTTCTGGAAGGAGCACCTGTGCAGGATGCCTCCATTCAAACTTTTTTTAAAATTGAGTTTTTTAATTGACTTACAACATGGCCAGTTTCCATATGACTTTCCCTACATCCTTACTGTTGCAAACCCTACTCTCCAATCTTCTTCTCCCCTCATCCACCCCCATCCACCCTTAAACCCTTTAAATCCACTCTTTTGACATAAAGTATAAAATAGTTGTGTTAATCTCGGAATAATTCGAGTACTGCTGTGACTCACACATGCACACATTAGCATTTTAAGGTAAACTGCATTGTCACGCTGTGTGACAACATTTGTTTCCATCTTCCGTTTCTCTCTGGGACAGTATGCATGACTTCAGTGAAGGAAGGCCAGCAGGCTAAACCTGAGGCCCTTTATGGTCACTCTCTTTGAACCAGACGGCCTCCTGGGCCTTGTGCTCAGAGCAAAGGAAGTCTTACCAGACTCAACCCAGGATAGCAAGGGCACCAGCTCCCTGACAGCCTGCCCTGTGTGGAAACATGCTGACTCCTGGAAGATCCAGACAAGAAGTCAAACAAACAGGCGCCTTCAGTGGGCTGGTCACTTTTTTATATCTCAGTTTCTTCTTCCAAAATATAGGAATGATCACGGCATCTACAGAGTTGTAAACATCAAGTGGGTCTTATATTGGCACCTCATGACCCCCAGCTGGGTGGTCTCGGGAAGCATACTTCTTGGGTCTCCATGTCTCAGGAAAAACAGGTAGGGGAGTGTTTCTCTGAGAAGCTCCCTAAGCTCTCCTTCTGTCCCTCTGCTGGGTGTAAGAAATAGAGGGTTGGAGATGGCTTTATCACCTCTCCTTACTCATTTGCCACAAATTTCCAAGATAATTGATACTTCATTTGAACCCAAATCTTGAGAATCGTTTGATTGGGAAGCTTCATTTGTTCCTGAAAGTGTATATGAAGCAAATGTTTCACGGTCAACATTGTTGAGAAGGTTAAGGTAGCACTCTCTAGTGCTATTTCCAGAGCGCTATACCGACTGCAGCAGAAACCTCAGCCTGTATGGCTGAGTGGGCAGACTCTCAGCTGCCTTTGCCCTCCTCACTATAGAAAGGCCTAAGTTCGGACTGGTGCGGACTTCAGTCTCACTGAGACAGATGAGATTCTATGCCCAGATCTGTCACTAATGGGGTTCCCTGCCCAGCTCTGTCACTTAGGCTAACCTTAGTCTTGAAGCTCAGTTTGAAACAAACAAAACAAACAAACAACAACAACAACAAACAGGTTGCTAGTGGCTGAGAGGTAGGGAGGAAAGCTGGAACAGAAAAGCAAATAAACAAATAAATGGTTGTCCACTGCCACTTGTGACTAGCAGCTAAGCATAATCTGGAGGAGAGACCATTGAGCTAATCCAGGGTGGTGGCCTGTTTTATGTGGGAGGCCAGGCTGAGCAACTTCTCCTGCACCCTACACCCCAGACCTTCTACTCCCACTGCCATTTTTTCCACGCTCTCAGAAATGAGGAAGACTGGCCAGGTGGGTTAGACCAAAGGAAAGAAATACTTTTCGTGAGACAGCGATAACCCCGTACAGGGGGAATTACCTGCAGAGAGTAATAGCATGAAAAACCTAAGTCATGTCTGTCAGGGGAAAATGGTTTTTCAAGATTTTAAACTATGAAAAGAAACGTGCAGTGAAGTTTCCAGAGGAATAAGCTAAGCTTGTGGAAATGCTGAGGAAGGCTGGTCTATTCTCAGTGTCTCCCTATTTTTATGACTTACCTCAAGTCTTCCTCAGAAAGGAATGATTGGTGACAGTAGTGCTGTGTGGAAAGAGCTGTCCCCGGGGGTAATCGTGGCAAGGACTCCAGGGATGTGCCCTGGAAGATGCTGAAAGCCCTGGATTAGCCCTGGAAATGTGGGTAATGACTGGGCACATGGATATGCAGATGGATGCACCTCCAGAACACATTTCAGAAACAGAGACATCAGTGCTGATTATGTGACGATTTGCTGGAAACCGGTTTGTAAACCACATCTGGGTAGAGAGGGAATGCAAACGCCACAGACTCAACTCTTCACAGCCCTGGTGCTCCAGAGCTCAACAGTGGCATTCCTCCCGTGTGGCTCTGGAAGCCCGGCCGCCTCCAGGATCCCAGAACAAGAGCTGGAGGAGGATGGAGGAGCCTCTGTGAGGAGCTGTTCTGAGCCTACCAGAGAGAGAGCAGGCACCTTCAGCACAGGTTTTGGAGAAAGACATCTCTGAGATTCAACTGAGGTGCTTGTTGAACACGTGAGTCTTGTTTCACAGCGTTCCTTTCTGTAGGCATTTGCCTCCTCTCCTGTAGAGGGCCAACAGAGTTCTAGAGACCTTGACTGGTTAATTTATGCCACTACCACCCAGCACAGAGCCTGGCATACCGTAGCAGCTCAGAAAGTATTCCTTGGTTGTAATCTCCCTTACTTTATAAAGCAAGGAAGATCAAGAACCACGTTAACTCAACAGAAGCCAGAGGCAGAGGGCAAGGACTGGGCGTGGCAGGTGGAGGTGTGGCTAGGATAAAGAACGTACCCATGGCCTGGTGGCTGATACAGGGTCTATCCCAGAGTCTGAAGCTCCTGTCTACAGGGATCTGCTTCCTGAGGGATGTATAGCCAACACATCCCCAGAAACAGTGTGAGAGGATGGTTTTCGATTCATTTGCCCCACCAGGGGGGGATTTATGAGCTCATTCGTGACCCTGCTGGGAAGACAGGTGGCAAGCCCGCTGAGAACAGTCAGATTCTTGCCCCCTTCAGAGCTCTCATTCACTTTCACTCAACAAGTATTTATGAGCTTCAGCTCTGCTCTGTACCGGGCATACCACAATAAACAAACCTGACAAAGAGCCCTGTCTGGCGGGGCTCAAAATTTAGCTGCAGGAGAACAGACAATAAGATAAGGGAGAGGTTTGTCATGTTAGACAACGTTGAGTGTTTTACATGCTGCACTTGAGTGACATACCCCTCTAAGGGAGACATCACCCTTCAGGAAAGTTAGCTATAGGAGGAAGAGAGCCACAAATGTAGCCGTTAGAGTGTGGGAAAAGAGAGTCCAATGTTGAGTCTGCCATTGGGGAATTTTGCAGGCAAATAGTGGCATCTACCCTGGTTGATTACAGGATAGAAATTTCAGCAAAGGGAGACTTTTTTTTATAAGACAAAATTAGAGCTACCAAAGTGTGTGGTGATGTTATAGAGGGGCTCGGTGACCAAAACTGAGGGGACTAGAGCAGTATCGGAAAGTGAGCAAAGCAAAGCGCTAAAACAAGGGGAAGCTGCCAGAACAGAGCATTGCCCAAACCCCCAAAGCTGGGCCAGTGTTCCTCATAATCCAGGCTTCTTCATGGATGTTTTCCAAGTGGGTTCTTCAGTACAGGTTTCCTTACAGGTTCTTGAGGAATGTTTACACTTAGGGGACACTGAAAGGTAAAAAGCACAAGAACTGATTTGGCCAGAAAACTCAATGAGGAAAACATCTAGTCAGGAATATGGAGAGGTTTCAGACAACAGGAAGCAGGAAGTGGGTCTAACCAACCATCACTGCCGCCTGGTTCCTTCCTGCTTCCCAGAGATCCTGACCCCTGAGTAAGGCCGTCAAATCCATCCATTTGACCGGTAATGAGGTTCCAAGACTCGAAGCATTGGCCACCAGCCTTATTCAGTTCTTTAATGTCTCATGAAAGATCCACATCCTTACCCTGGGTAGGGTGGCTTGAAAGAGAACGGCCCCCACAGGCTCATGTGTTTGGATCCCCAGTTGGTGGGACTGCTTTAGAAGGATTAGTAAATCTGGCCTTAATAAGTTGGAGATTTGTCAATGAGGGTGGGCTTTGAGGTTCCAAAAGACTTGTGCCATTCCAGTGTGCCCTTTCTCTGCCTATCCCATGGATCAAGATGTGAGCGCTCAGCTATTTCTGCTCCCTTCACCCCCATAGACACTAACACTCTGGAACCATAAGCCCAAACCAAACACTTCCTTCTATAAGTGCCTTGATCATGGTGTTCTGTCACGATAGAAATGTGACTAAGACAGGAGGGAAGCTGAATGCAGCTCAGCCCGGCTGAAAGTGCCTGGGATGAATAGAAAAGACCCACAGGCATTTTGAATCTTATCTCCAGTGGCTACATGGCCTTATAGACAAGCTAGCTTTATCTATAAGGGCCCCACACGCTGTCCAGTTTCTATGTCCTGGGATTGACATCCTGGTATTCTAGCTGCATATCAAGCTTCACCCAGATCCACCAAATCAACCTTTAGAAATACTAGAGCTAGAGCCTGCATTTTCTTTTTTTCCAGGCTGGGGATGGGATTTGTAGCCTCGAAGGTACAAATCAAGTGCTTTACTGCTGGGCTACATCCTCACCCTGAGTTTTCTTTTTCTCTTGTGTTTGTTGGATTTCATTTTAACCTGGATTTTCTTGGTATTTTGTGGGGCTGGTTAGTGCTTTTCACCAATTAGTCCCTACCTCTTCTGATTCTTGGTGACATGTGTGCCTATTTGCCATTTGTGGTCATTTATGCTTGAATGTGGCCCTATGAATGGTTCCAATCACTGGTTCATAGGGAGAGCCTTTCCTAGTCTCGAGGCTTAGGCACTGAACTGCTGTATTTAAGTAGACTGTCCAAAGTTGCCTTTCCACTTTCCACTCTGGGCCTGTGGTTGTCCACACCAGGACTCCCTGGGTAAGCAAGTGGAGCAGAGCATCCTGCCTGGGGTGGACTTAAAGCCTGAGTGGAAATGGACAAACAAACAAATGTTTGAGGGAACAGCACCTTGCATAGACAGGCAGATATCTATCCTATGGGGAGCTGTCAATATCTGGATCAGCATCAGGCAGGTATCTGGGGACCCCAGATGATCTCTCAGGTGCCTTCCAAATATGAACTGGCTTGTTTCTGTAGGCAGACAGTTAGCTACCAGTGAGAAGATGTGAAGAGCCGCTCAGTATGTGATACCTTCTTGGACCTTTCCATGGGGTGTGTGGCTAAGCTCTGAGGTGCAGAGGCGCTCACAGGGAGAGCAGCTACAACAGGGAGTGAACGAACACGAACACCCAGCACTTTCCAAGACTTACCTCACTAAAGGCAGCTGGAATATGTATTTGGACCTTTCAACATTGCTCTGCACTTCCATTTTTACCAGAGCTATTCAGCACCACAACAACTGGTCCAAGCCAATCTACTCCAAGGGTGAATAGCCATTTACCTGGCCTCATACTATTGCAGTTTGGCACTACATAGCCCACATTCTGTTTAAGATCTTCAGTCTTGGGGAAATTTGGACAGTTACCCTGCAAGCCCCTTTACTTCTTTTCAATAATGTCACCATGAATCTAAACTCCCTACAGCCCATCCTGATGCATCCTTGGCAAAGCTAAGATTCCAGCTCTTTCTGTATGCTCTGGCTCAAGTCAGAAGAAATAAGCCCCCAACAGCTTCTGTTCTGCAGAAAGTGGTTTACAGATTTCAACATGCTAGCCAAAAAGGAAAAAAAAAATCTATTCTCAGCTCAATTCCGCTGCCAGCTCGATAGGCATCAGCAGAGATGGGGGTTCCAGCAGAGCTGTGCCACCCCTGAGCTGGTTTTGAGCCTCCCAGCTCCGCCACTTGAAGGCATCCAGGTTTCCAGGCACTGGCAGTGAAGCCACAGTCTGTCACCCCCGGGGCTGCTTTGAATTTTCCTGCTCTGACAACTAGACAAGATGTCTTTTGAAGGATGTTTAATACTTGGGTGGTTTGTTTTCAAGATAGACGAGTCCCAGAGCAGAATTGCTTCAGGAAACACTACATGTTGGAGATGACTCTGTGTCCAACGAGAAGAGTCTACTTAAAGGGTTATCAAGTTAGACACTCCTTGTCCTGACCTTTAGCTGAAGGTGGGCAATGAAGAACTTAATGGAATCTTTTTGGGAAAGTGGTAGAAACTCTAAATTTGCTTTGGTCCCTGCTCATACAAACTATTCTCATGTAGCTAAAAAGAAAACACCTTTGGGGTGAGCTCCCTGCCTGAATGTCCTTCCTCTGCAGCCTGTTGACAAAGAGAACTACAAATTCACCACCCTCTGCCCTCCCTTGGGTCTTAGAATGTTCTAGGTCACAGGGCAAAGGTGTTCTAGAAACAATTAGCTCTTGGAGCAATACACAGAGAAAAAATAGAGCACAAAAGATTTTAAAATCTATAACTAAGATAGTCTGGGGAGGAAATGAAAACGTGAGGTGTCCAACAAAATCAGTGGAAGGGAAGGGAGGGAAGGTAAATTTGGAGGCAGAGTCCTGGGTGCCAGGAATACAGCGTGAGAAATGTCAGGTTTCTTGTTTTACCTATTTGCTTTGGCACAGGAACCATAGCACCAGAAATTCTTTCTCTTTATTTAGATTGAAGTTGAGTCCCCAGAAAACTTATATGATAGCAGCCATTTCCCCAAGCAGGATTTATCCTCCAGACAGGAGAACTTAGCCCCTGAGGGAGTAGGGTCACCAGGACTGAAAGGAATGCTCGGTGCCTTGCTTCCACGGTTTTCCTCACCTGGGGAAGGGGGGAGAAAAAGAAACAGGGATGCCTAAAGTGGCTCCCTTTGCCTCTCCTTTCCAGCAGCCTTCTCATTAATTTAGTCTTAGTAAGCTGTGTGAGAGCAGATCACCCTTAACAGAGCTCAGTTTTACAGGACTTGGGCTTTTTCTGCCAAGGCCAACCAACAGCAGGTGGAATTCAGGGCTTTCCACACGTTGGGCTTTGAAACAAGCTCCAATTTTGAGCTGTGTGGCTCGAGGAGGCTGAGAGACAGAAATGATAGTAAAAGTGCCCCTTGTGATTTTGTCTAGCTCGAATAATCCACTCCACATCACTGACTGCCCTATATTCCCAGCTCAGTTCTCTAAAATGCCCAATTCAAAATTATACCGAAAAGTCAGACATAGCACCTAATGTGGGGGAAATAAAGATGAAAAAGAATTATAATAAATTTTATAGATCAATACTTTACATAAGACTGGAAAATGACACTTTAAATATGTGTAGCAAAGTACACTTTTGAAACTACTCAGGAAGTTTCATTCTGATAACCAGTGATTCCTCTAGGACTCACCTAGTATGTCAGTAAGTTTAAATGAGCGGTTTTAATTTTGTGTATTTGTTTTTTTTTAAAAATTGTATTTTTATTTTTTTTATTTTTTTTTTTTTTTTTTTTTTTTTGCTTTTGAAACAGTGAAGCAATTCTTTATGCAGCTTAGAAAAATTATCCTCACTCTCACTGCTTTCAAACAATGGATAATCCAAATGTTAGATCCATCCGATCTAAAATTAGATCCAATTTCTCCATTAGACATAGGTCATTGGGTGGAGTCACGTCACTTGTCAGCAAATCTACCAACTCCCAAAACTGAGGCCAGATCCTCTTGGACTCTCTTACCAGGTAGCGGCAGCCATTACTTATCTTGGAGCAGATGAAAGAGGTCCCAAGGGGAAGACGAGCACTTGTGAATACAAGGTCAACTCCCCTTCTGTGCCAGGTCTTATTTGTTGTTGACCTTGGAGAATCTGAACTTTTTTTTTTTAGGAGTTCTGGTAAACTACAGGACAAGCTCCATGGAACCTCAAACCCTCTTCCTCAAAACTTAATGGTTCAATGTGTTGTAGGACGTTGGCTGGACAAGACAGGTGTGGCCAAGATGATTGACATGAGGCTGGGGTCTAGGATCTTGAAAAGGAGGGATGTGGATGGCGACCTAAGCATCTCAGGGCCAATATTGGAACCCAGCCAAACGAGATAAAAAGAGCACAGAAAGTGAAGCCTTCTGTCTGGATTGAACCCTGTCTTTTAATAAACTGCTTCTGATATAAGACTTGAGCACATCCTTTTCTTTCGTGTGTGTGTGTGTGTGTGTGTGTGTGTGTGTGTGTGTGTGTGTGTTCTAGAACTAGCTCTATAGACCACCAGGCTGGTCTTGGACACAGAGATCCTGCTGCCTCTGCCTCCCAAGTGCTGGGATCAAAGATGTGTGTGCCGCCGCCACCACCACCACCACCACCACCACCGCTGCCCGGTGAGCACATTCTTTAAGAGGAACCAAGAGTAGAACTGGATTCTAAGTTCCTGAGTGACAGGAAGGGTTCAAGGCTGGGAAAGGGCTAACAGCCCCCATAGTGAGGGCAAAGAGCATAAACACCACCTTGCTTCTCCAAGTACCATCTTATAGACACTAACGATGTTCCAAAACCGTGCATCCCAGCCATTCACTCTCTTCAGTTTGCTTCCTTGGAGAATTCTAACATGGCCTTTTCGAAGCTGTAACTCTGTGTTGCAAGAGATGTGGGGATTGCATGTGGTAAGGAAAGAACAAATCAAGGTGAAGTTTGGAATGCTGTTTGAGCAAGTATCCATGGAAGTAATTATGCCCATCCCCGACTCTTGCCTATAGAAAACCCCAGAGCACACACCACCTGCCTCACATCCTCTGGCAGCTCATTCATTGTTCTAAAGCCAGCTTCCCACCCCAGCCCAGCCTCTGCTCACCAGCTGCTGACAAATCCTGTGGCTAGCACACAGGGGTGGAAGGCTTCCATGCCGTTTACACATGAGCCTGTGGCTTTGACAAGTCTGTCTTTTCATATTGGGACATTTGATGACTAAAGAATCTCAACTCTCTTAGCCCCAGGGAGTTAGGAGCTTTTGCAGGTGAGAAAGACCAGGCTTGTCTGCTGAGTAAGTTCTAGGAGCTTCCTTATCCATTTCACTGAAGCCTGCAGTTCCACAACTATACATGTAGTAAGTCAAATCGGAGGGACATGATTTAACACCACAGCTGTCACAGAAAGAGACTCACAGATAGCTAGGCCCAGATGTACCACAGCCTCTTACAGCATGTCCAATCTTCATAGATTCTCCCTGTTTCCTACTTACATGGCTCAAACTTGCTCCTGATCTTTCCTTTGCCTGAATGCCAGCAAGTGTCATCATCTTGGCCAAATGCAGCCACAGAGCATGGTGATAGTCTGCCCTCTGGAAGTCTTCCTCACTGCAGAGCTACCTGTCCACACCAGCTCCTCACCAGGCCACAACCTTGGTTCCTTCTGCTTCCTGGACTGTCCTGCCCTTACCCCAGCAAGCAGTCAATTAGAGACACAAGCAGGACTGCCCCGCCCACCCTGCTCCTCCAGCCTCTGCTTTCTGCTCTTGGGACCACAAGGCCCCTCCCCGGATCCCACGTATGGGAAGAGAGTTATTCACAGCTGCAATCCTCCAAGTGTGTCCCTGGGTCTGCAGTGTTCAATTATCTGGGAATCTGTGAGAAAGACAAAATCCCAAGCCCCAACCTAGACCCGTAGGTCTCGAATCAGAAATGCTAGGTTAGGGTCCAGAATTCTCGTTCAACAAGCTTGTCAGCTGATTCTGATCATTTCCAAGGTCTGATTATTAGCATTTCTACTAGTTGCCTGATATGTTTGATCTGGGTTGCACGTGTTGAGAAATAATTTTTTTATACCAGGCACTGGAAAGCTGTAAGCAATAATCCAAAAATGGCCCACCATCTATCTGGTTTTGTAAGTAAAGTTTTATTGGAACATAGTCACCCTCAGTAATTTACATATCTATGGCTGATTTCTTGCAACATATAGCAGATTTGAACAGTTTCCACAGTGACCATATGTCCTACAAAAGTGAAAATCTAGCTAGAAAAGGTTCTGGGGTGCCTACTCTGCCCAAGCATATCCTAGCTGCAACCAGCCATGTGATACCTTCAAATGGAATTTCAACCACATCATTTGTAATGACCCAGTGGGGGACTGGGGACACTTTTCTGCCCCAAAAAGAAATCTTTATGATCACTGTTTCTTTCTATAAAGGAAATACACAAGGACCTTGTTCTCAACGCCTGTAAGCACATCTCTAGCTGAGATCAGTGGGATCTGCTAAAGGCTGGCACAACGGGGTTCCCTGGGCCAGCTCAGGCCTGAGGGCCAGACGGGTGGCACGATTTGCAGGTGCTCAGGAATGGCCAGGCAGAGATGCTGAGCTGTTAGTTGGCAACAGATAGGGCTATTTTTTTACTAATCATGCATTTGTTATTTTGAGTACAAGTGGGGAGGGCAGATTATTTTGTAAGGTACTCATGAATCTCCTAGATCAACACGTTTACCAAATGAAAGGTTTTTGTATCAATGGTGCGTTCGATTAGGCTAGACCCAAAGGAGGATGCTTGCATTCAGCGGCCAAGAAACTCCAGTTTTCGTTGTTACCTCTCTCTACAGTGACTGAATATGCCTTCTTCTGACTTCCCAGCTTGGGTTTTCTATAGGAAGAGCAATCTAGCCATCAGAAGCCCCGAGCACAGTGTTTCATCAGCCGTGGGGCTGAATCACGTGCCCCAGTGTCTGGTAGTCATCAAGGGCATCCTTCACCTTGAACAGGAGATATTTCCCCCTTTCTTAAGAAATACAGAAAATGGGAATCACTTCTCGGAGAGCAAGGGCAGGCTATCAAGAAAGGGCTGTGGTAGAGCCTCTGGCATTTCCACACCCGATGGAAGCCTACCCCTGTCTTCTCTGTTGGAGGGGCTGTGTGCGTGTGCCTAGGCCTCAACCCTCAGGGCTGGATTCCCCACCAGTACAATAAGGAACACTGTGTCTACGTCAGAGTCACCCAAATCAGATCGGTACATTCCTCAAGCGGTTAGGGGTTCTCAATCCCTGAAGTTTCTCCCTGAAGTTTGTTCTTTTCCTTTCATGGTTTCAGGCTCCTTTGCTTGGTGGCTTCAGAAAACTTAGCAGAACTCAGAAGAGTGAGGATCTTGCTGGGTGGAGATTGAGACGCTTTAAGAGCCCCCCACACACACCCACACAATTCAAGGAAGTGCTTCATCTATCCATCGCTGCTGAGTAGTTCTCATCAAACTGCTTCTTCCTAAGCTGGATGTGTCTATAAAATGTGACAGGAGGGGGCCGGAGGGATAGCTCAGCCGTTAAAGGCTAGGCTCACAACCAAAAATGTGACAGGAGGACTTGCCAGCCAGAACACAAGGAACTGAAGCATGACCTGACCTCAGAGGATGGAAACCCCAGTTTAAACACAACTCTTAACAGGATAGGAGTCCAGATTTGCCTCAGTCACTGAATGGACAAGTTGTTTTTCCTCCAGGATTCTTTGAGAGTAAAGTAGTCCCAAACGGATTTACCCTTTCAAAAAAGCCCTGTGACTCTGGTGGGATAAGAGACCACTGATACAAGAGAGATGAGAGCAAGCATCAAAAGATAATCTTGTGGTTTGTAGCTGCCTAATAACTTACTGGTCATTAAAATAATTCCTTTTTAATAAAGAGTTCTTATGATCTCTAGATATAAAAACCATCTTATAAAAGGCTTTGTTATTGAGGGCTGGGCCCACTGTTCTCAAAGAAGTAGCTCAATTAGTTTAATGAAAAGAAGAGCCACGGTCTTGGTATGTAACATGAATTCCTCAGGGTGTTACCACTCACACACCGCTCCTCAGAAAGAATTTCCCATCTACCTTCTAAAGTCATCTTTCTCTCTAGACACTCTCTGCCCCATTCTCTGTTTTATCTCTTGAAATGAAAGCCATATGCTGCTTAACAGTCAGGACATTTCCTTAGAAATACATTGTTGCATATGTTGACCATTGTGTGAGCACCACAGAGTGTTTATACAAACAAAAATAGCTATGATGTCATGAGGTACTTACTATACTTCATGGTACCAACATTGTGTATATGGTCCATCATGGACCAAAAAGCCACCAGACAGCATAAATCTGTATGAGGTACGTTTACCTGATGGCTTGCTTATTGTCAGTTTCTTCAATCAGAAGGAAAAGGTCTCTTTTTTTATTTTATTTTTGGTGCCTTCAAGGGGCTAGAGCAGTGTCTAAGAGCAGTCATATAATTATTTGTTGAAGAAATTAGCAAAATCTCCCTAAACCCCTTTATAAAATCTACTTATGACTTTGTGTCCTATTTTATGCCTGGCATGCTGAGACATGCCTGTAATGGCAGCCCTTGGAAGCACAGGCAGGGCAGATCTCCATGAGTTTAAATCCAGCCTGTTCTGAATAGTGAGTACCAGGCCAGTTAAGGCTCTGTAATGTGACCTTATCTCAAACTCCAAAAAATAAATATAATAATTTGTGTACTATTGCAAAAACAAGTGTTTCAACCCAAACTGATTCAGTAAGTCACTTGTTTTAGAAAGACTTCTGCATTTGTGGTTATTAGCTCATTTCTGATTGATACACCTTTCATTTACAGCTTCACTATCCAGGCTCAGTCAGTCCATTTATGAATGTAATCACAATGATGGGTTTCATTTTCTTGCCCCTATTCTCAAAAGAATTTTGAGACACTATCTGATTATGGAAGTTCCTGTCTATCCCCAGATCCCTAGGTCGGGGACAGTGAGATGACTCAATAGTTAAAGACTCTTGCTGCCAAGCCTGATGACCTGAGTTCAATCCTAGGTCCCATATGGTGGAGAGAGCTAATCCCTACAAATTGTTCTCTGTGTATGTGTATATACACACACACACACACACACACACACACACACACACACACACACACACACAGG
>CABHPQ010175456.1:0-19707 GCA_902168405.1 Peromyscus aztecus
AATTCCACTAAAATCAGGAACGAGGCAAGGCTGTCCGCTCTCCCCATACTTATTCAATATAGTACTTGAAGTTCTAGCCAGAGCAATAAGACAACATAAGGAGATTAAGGGGATACAAATTGGAAAGGAAGAAGTCAAGCTTTCCCTATTTGCAGATGACATGGTAGTATACTTGAGTGACCCCAAAGATTCAACCAAGGAACTGATACAGCTTATAAACACCTTCATCAACATAGCAGGATACAAGATCAACTCAAAAAAATCAGTAGCCCTCCTATATACAATTGACAAAGAGGCTGAGAAGGAAATCAGAGATACATCATCCTTTACAATAGCCACAAATGACATAAAATACCTTGGGGTAACACTAACCAAGCAAGTGAAGGACCTATATGACAAGAACTTTAAGTCCCTGAAAAAAGAAATTGAAGAAGATGTCAGAAAATGGAAAGATCTCCTATGCTCATGGATAGGCAGGACTAACATAGTAAAAATGGCAATTTTACCAAAAGCAATCTACAGATCCAGTGCAATCCCCATCAAAATACCAACACAATTCTTCACAGACCTGGAAAGAATAATACTCAACTTCATATGGAAAAACAAAAAACCCAGGATAGCCAAAAGAATCCTGTACAATAAAACAACCTCTGGAGGCATCACGATCCCTGACTTCAAGCTCTACTATAGAGCTACAGTAATAAAAACAGCTTGGTACTGGCATAAAAACTGACATGTGGACCAATGGAATCGAATTGAAGACCCTGACATTAATCCGCACACCTATGAACATATAATTTTTGACAAAGAAGCCAAAAGTGTACAATGGAAAAAAGAAAGCATCTTCAACAAATGGTGCTGGCATAACTGGATATCAACATGTAGAAGGCTGCAAATAGACCCATATCTATCACCGTGCACAAAACTTAAGTCCAAGTGGATCAAGGACCTCAACATAAATCCAGCTACTCTGAACCTGATAGAAGAGAAAGTAGGAAGTAGTCTTGAACGCATTGGCATAGGAGATCACTTCCTAAATATAACACCAGTAGCACAGACACTGAGAGAAACAATCAATCAATGGGACCTCTTGAAACTGAGAAGCTTTTGTAGAGCAAAGGATACGGTCAACAAGGCAAAGTGACAACCTACAGAATGGGAAAAGGTCTTCACCAACCCCACATTTGACAGAGGACTGATATCCAGAATATACAAGGAACTCAAGAAATTAGACATCAAAATGCCCAATGGTCCAATTAAGAAATGGGCGATAGAACTAAACAGAGAATTCTCAACAGAAGAAACTCAAATGGCTGAAAGACATTTAAGGAATTGCTCAACATCCCTAATTATCAGGGAAATGCAAATCAAAACAACCCTGAGATACCACCTTATGCCTGTCAGAATGGCTAAGATCAAAAACACTGAAGACACCTTATGCTGGAGAGGATGTGGAGCTAGGGGAACTCTCCTCCACTGCTGGTGGGAATGCAAACTTGTACAGTCACTTTGGAAGTCAATATGGCGCTTTCTTAGAAAACTGGGAATCAATCTCCCCCAAGATCCAGCTATACCACTCTTGGGCATATACCCAAGGAATGCTCAATCATACCACAAGGGCACTTGCTCAGCTGTGTTCATATCAGCATTGTTTGTAATAGCCAGAACCTGGAAACAACCTAGATGCCCTTCAACTGAAGAATGGATAAATAAAATGTGGTACATATACACAATGGAATACTACTCGGCAGAGAAAAACAATGACATCATGAGGTTTGCAGGCAAATGGAGGGTTCTAGAAAAAATCATCCTGAGTGAGGTAACCCAGACTCAGAAAGACAAACATGGTATGTACTCACTCATAGGAGAATACTAGATGTGGAGCAAGGATGACTGGACTGCTACTCACATCACCAGGGAGGCTACCTGGAAAACAGGACCCCAAGAAAGACCTGGGGATCGCCCAATGACAGAGAAATGGATGAGATCTTCATGAACAGCCTGTTCATAAGTGGGGGAAATGAATGGCGAGGAGCGAGGGAAAGAGAGCTTGGGGGAGCGGGAGACCCCAGCTGGATCAACAACAGAGAGGGAGAACAAGGAATAGGAGACCATGATAAATGAAGACCACATGAGAATAGGAAGAAGCAAAGTACTAGCGAGGCCCACAGAAATCCACAAGACACCCCCACAATAGACTGCTGGCAATGGTCAAGAGACAGCCCGAACTGACCCGCTCTGGTGATGGGATGTCCAAACACCCTAAGTGTCATGCTAGAAACCCCATCCAATGACTGAGGGATCTGGAAGCAGAGATCCAAGGCTAGGCCCCGGGCGGAGCTCCGGGAGTCCAATTAGCGAGAAAGAGGAGGGTCTATATGAGTGAGAATTGTTGAGACCAAGGTTGGATAAAGCACAGGGACAAATAGCCAAATGATTGGAAACACATGAACTATGAACCAATGGCTGAGGGGCCCCCAACTGGATCAGGCCCTCTGAATGGGTGAGACAGTTGATTGGCTTGAACTGTTTGGGAGGTATCCAGGCAGTGGGACCGGGTCCTGTGCTCAGTGCATGAGTTGGCTGTTTGAAACCTGGGGCTTATGCAGGGTCGCTTGGCTCGGCCTGGGAAGAGGGGACTGGCCCTGCCTGGACTGAGTCTACCAGGTTGATCTCAGTCCTCGGGGGAGGCTTTGCCCTGGAGGAGGTGGGAATGGGGGGTGGGCTGGGGGAAGGGGAGGGGGGCGAGAGGGGGGAGAACAAGGGAATCCGTGGCTGATATGTAGAACTGAATGGTATTGTAAAATAAAATAAAATTTAAAAAAAAAATTAAAAACCTGGGGGAAATGCTTCAGGACACTCATCTGGGGAAAGGCTGGCTTTATATGGGACCCCCAAAACACAGACAACAAAACCAAAAATTGTATAACGAGGCTGTAGCACACTTAGAGGTTTCCTTTCAGAGAAGAACAAGCAACAGGGTGAAGAGAGAACTGCAGAATAACAATAACAACAGCCTGGCTTTAAACGCATCAATGAGCTCCACGGAAATGATTTCCAGAGTTGATACACAGATGGCCCAAAAGTTTATGAAAAAACCCTCACTTCTCATGAGGGGGTGCAAACACAACGGAGGTACAGCTCGACATGGTGAGATGTCCTTCAGCCCAGTAATGGCAGCTAAGCATCTGAAGGACAAGAAGTCAACCAAAGCAGAGATGGCAGAACCCACCACTGGTGAGAACATCACCCGCTACAGCATTGTGGTTTCTCAAACTCTGGCATTAGCACTATGCCATGACCCAGGATCCCCGCTACTGGGTACACATAGCCAAAGAAATCCGTATTCCTACTTTCCACGTTTCACAGCAGCCATGGTGTGAGATCAACACAGACACCCATCAGAGGACAAACAGAGAAGATGTGGTACATACATACAGTGTAATGTTATTCAATCATAAAGAATGATATCCCTCCATTTGTGGCAACATGGATGAACCTGAAGGTCATTCTATTGAGGGAAATAAGTCTAGTTGCAAGGGATGAATAGTGACTGTTCTCATGTACACGCAGAAACGTTGAATGATCTCACAGATGTGCAGAGACCAGTGAGTCCCAAGCCTGCAAGAGTGCAGGGCTGGGGGAGGGCTGGAGAGAAGAGAGGTGGGGGTGGACATGAAAGAAGGCCTGGAGTTCAATAGATAGGACAAGAGTGTTGACAAAGATTAGTTGAATATCTTAAATAGATAGCAGAGAGGAGGTCGCACACCCCTTATACAAAGAAATATAAAGCAAGTGGCGTGATCAGATAGCCTAGTAACCATGATCTAATCATTATATATTGTACACGTGTGGTAGACTGTCAGACTGCATCCCACACATATGTACAATCTTTATGATAGGTAAAAATTAGAAGTGTATTTTAAAAATTTAAAGGAACCAACCAGAGGTTAAAATCCGTCTGCACAGTAGCCAACTCAGGACAATTTTCTGAGCTTAAAGCAAGGACAAGAAAGGATGCCGGAGGACACTGGAGCCTTTCTGTTAAAACCGCTGGCAGCTCGGCCTTCACATTGACTGGAAACTCTCCTCTTTTCCAGGAATGTCTCATAGATTGTAAATCTGTGGCTCTCCCAGGCTGCAAGATGGAATTGCTTAGGCAGGCTGAGTCATCGTGTGTGTGTGTGTGTGTGTGTGTGTGTGTGTGTGTGCGTGTGCGTGTGCGTGTGTGTGTGTGTGTGTGTGTGTGTGTGTGTGTGCATGTGCGTGTGCATGTGTGTGTGTCCTGGTCTGGTCCTTGGAACTTCATACTGAGATTTTAATTGTTCATGAGAGCCCCAGTCACCTCAAACTCTCAAACCACAAAGCAGGGGACCCAGGGTGTGACTACTGAGGAAGGAGACTAATTTCCCATCGCAGAAATCTTACATCCAGCTGAATGGGATCGCTTAAAGCAGACTCCTTCATGAGTTCCGTGACAGCATATTCAAAATGCTCCAGCAGTGGGGAAAATGAGGAGAAGAAGCAGACCTGCGCCATCGTTCTGATGGGAGGAGCAGGTGGGAAACCCTCTTAGAATTTAAGTTTTTAAAAACTTAGCCATTTGGTAAGTTCTTTAAAACTTAGCAACAAAACTCGGACATGCCTCATATTGAAGTGATAAGGACAACCTAAGTATTGGGTACCAGGAAGTACTCAGAAAAGGAAAATAGAAGCAGAAACTAGACAAGACATTAAAAAAGAAGAACATTCTGGACCATGGTAAGGAAGATTAACTTCAGCACCTCAGACCAGCATGTCCACACATGTATGGATCAGGCACATTCCTCCTCACACATGTAAAGCGTGGATAAGTACATCCTCAGTCCACAGCATCCTTAGGAAATAGTTCACTGGGTAAAGTGTTTCCTGCACAGGCATGAGGACCTGAGTTCAGACCATGTAAAGCTGGCCACGGTGGCAAGTGTCCGTAGCCAGGCAGCCCAAACAGTGAGGTCCACGTTCAGTTAGACAGCCTATCTCAAAAACTAAGATGGAGAACATGACAGAGAGATCCAGCATTGGCATCCGGTCTCCACATAAGCATAGAAGGTGTGTACACACGTGGGTGTGCATACCCACACACCCACCAAATACACAACACTTAAAAATACATTATAAACTGGTGTGACAGTGCACATCTGTCATCCTAGCTACCTGGGAAAGAGAGACAGGAAGATGCCAAATTCCAGGCCTGCTTGGGCTTCAGAGCAAGTTTGAGGCCAGCTGCAAATTAGTGCTTGTCTCAAAATAAAATTAAAAAGGACTCAGGGTGTAGCTCAGTGGTAGGGTGCCTTCAGGCATGTGCAGGGCCCTGGGCTCAGCCTCCAGGATCACACATACATACACACAAACAAATCAGCTACCATACTTACACCCCTCTGGAGTCCTCAGGGTCACAAAGTCATTGGTGTTATGGACCTTGCTGAGGCAGTGGACCTGGACTTTGACATGGTACGTGGTATCTGGCTTCAAGACTTTCAGGACAGTGCTTGTTTTATTGCTGTGAGTCTCCAGGGTCTTCCATATGCTCTCTCCAACCACCCTGACCAAAGCAAGGAAGACAATGTCACAGAGAGGTGGTGAGGGGGGGTGACAGAGACGCAGAAGCCAGCTACAGAGGAGAACTCACAGGGCATCCATCCCATGTTGACAGCAACTGTGGCTAAATTGGGACCCACCTGTAGTAGACATTGTATACACAAGAAGCAGAGGGCATTTTCTTGGGTCGCATCCAGGTCAAAGTCACATCCCCAGAGAAGTCAGCTGTCCACTGAAGATTCTGTACTTTGTATACAGTTAACTCATCTACAGAGATACAGAGAGAGAAATCAAAGTTCTGCCTTACAAATCCTTGAATTTCAAAGGACTCCTTTGAGGTAGAACCACTACGGTCTAAATTGTTAAGAGGACACATCGTTATACGGAAAGATCTCCCAGAAAATGTGACTACAGCCCCCGTACTACCTTTCCAAATTTCCTACCATATTGACTCATGCATTTTACCTCCCCCGCTCCTGATCAGTTTAAACTTGATTCTCAACAGAAGATGCTAAGGGTCGAAGGATGGCATGCACTCTAGACAGCAGGACTGAGCTAACCCCACCTGCCACATGGGGCTCTGTGAGAGCAATGGTGTGTACATCAGCAAGGGTAGAGATCATGGGGAACACACACCAAGGAGGCCTTTCACTCCCGGGGAAGAGCTGGCTGCGTGGTCCATCAAAATTGGACCACACCTCCCCTCCCTTGGCACTCCCAGGTTGAGCACATTTTCAAGCGGAGACAAAGTTCCAAAGGTCCTAGCTAGAAGCCCCCACAGTAACCAGAGAGCGGGGCTGTCACTCACCACTGCAGGCCTTCTCGTCGCTCTCGTCTGAGCAGTCCAGAAAGCCATCACAGCGTTCGGAAAGCACAATGCAGGCTTCTCCATCCTCACACTTGAACTCACTGCTCATACAGGTCAAGGTGCTGTGGGTGGCTGAAATAGAAAGGGCCTCCTTGAACCCAGAGGGAAAAGGAAATGCTGCATGGTGTGGCTGGGCCCAGGTTCACCACGTGTAAGAAAACTAGGCTGGCTTCTTTCAACTATTGATTTCTGCTCCAAAATTCTCTGGAAGGGGAAGCAGAATGATGCTAGCCATGTGGTAGCCTTGTACTTAACATTAACGAGAATCTCCCTTCAGGAAGATTGGAAGCTTTGGGGTCAAAAAGACTCGATGAGGGTTTTGTTTATGTTTATTTTTGAGACAGAATCTCAAAAACTACTTCTGATCCTCCTGTCTCCATACATGCTAGGATTACAGGCATGTAAAACTATGCCCCAGTTTATGCAATGCCAGAGATCAAACCCAGGGCTTCGTGCATGCAACGTGTGCTGGCCAATTTTATGCTAACTTTACAAAAGCTTGAATCATCTTGGAAGAGAGAACTTCAGTCGAGAAAATGCCACCATCAGATCAGCCCGTGGGAAAGTTTATGATGCATTTTCTCAACTGATGACGGAGATGGGAGGGCCCAGCTCACCATAAGCAGTGCCATCCCTGGGCTTGTGGTCCTGGGCACTGTAAGAAAGCAGGCTGAGCAAGCCAGGAAGCAGCACTCCTCTGTGGCGTCTGCTTCAGTTCCTGCCTCCAGGTTCCTTCCTGCCACCAGGCTCCTCCCTGCTTGAGTTCCTGCCCTGACTTCCTTTGAGGATATACTGTGATACAGAACTGTATGTTGAAATAAACCCTTCCCCCGCCCAAGCTGCTGTGGTCATGGTATTTATCACAGCAGTAGAAACCATAACTAAGATAGCAGGCAGGTAGGCAAGCGCTATACCAAATCTACTCCATCCCCAGCCCACACACGGCCTGAAACCCTCATTCAGTGTGATCTCAAGCATCTCCCAAAGTTCAACACCACTCTGGAAGGCTGGGTAACATTCTCACTGCGACCTATATGTGAGGATCTAATGAGTTCAAGTACCTGCAAAGAGGCCTGGCCTTGACCAACACTGATACATTGTAGCTATTCCCCAGGACTGATGACTAGTCTGTTCCTAGTATTGATTGGTTTGCAATCTAGGAAGAAGCTGTGTTTCCTGGGTTGGGTAATAAAAATAATTGGATGGATGGCAATAATGTGAAGAGGCATGCATGCTCACATGGCATTTTTAATTGCATGAGTCTTCCAAGTATTTTGACAGGGGAAGGAAGGGGTAAGCTAAAAGTTATGTGACTCAATTCAAAGAAGGTTATTAGCCAAAAGTACCTGATCTCCATCTTAGAGGAGGGTCTAAAAGGGAAGAGTGACAATGTCATTGGAAATGATCCTAAAGAGAGAAGAGGGTGGCTACAGAACCCAAATTTCCTGTCTCAGGGTAGTCTGGGGTTGGGTCCACCTTATACAAACTCACATCTACCTATCCAGTCCTGAATAAGAAAGGGCTATGTCAGAGACATCATGTCTCTATGAGTAGGCTCTGAAGGCAACTGTGAACCTCCAAGACAAAGACTTCCACATCCTAACCCATGGAAGCTGTTGCTATGTTGCCTTCATAGCAACAGGAGACCTAGAAGATGGAACTGAGTTAAGGACCATGATGGAAAAAGTTCAGCCTATGTTAACCAAGTGAGCCCCGGCTAACTCCATGGATCCTTCAGAGCAGAGAACTTCCCTGTTGCTGTCAGAGATGTCCAGAGGCAGAAGGACAGAGAGATGCAAAGTTGCTGGCTTTGAAGGTGGGGGAGGAGCTCTGACCTTCTGGAAGACAGGCCCCCAGATGCTGGAGAAAGCATCAGACTACCCCAGGAGTCTCACCCACACCTAGGTTTTAGCCTGGTGACACCCAAGTCATCTCTGACTCACAATACGTATTGTTTCAAGCCATCACACATGGGGCCACACAGCACAGAGGCCAGAGAAGACTAGCATGCGCTCTAAACTTGGTATCTGCTCAGCTCCTGTGTGGGAGGTTCTCTTTCTTGTTTTTATGAGCTCAGACTGTAAGTTCTCCAATGGGGCCCAATAGCGGCCTCTGCCAGCTCTTGAGTCTCACCTTATGCACAAAAACATCATTTTCCACTCCGTAACTATGCAATGTCATTCAGGCATACAGAATTCGGGCTAAAAAAAAAAATCCAACCTTAATCTAAAATACTTTCAATAAATTGTTCGATTTAATCCATGCTAGGATTTCAACACTGAAAAATGTCACCAAAAGAGATTAGCTAGTGGAACAATCTAAAAATAGAAAATTCACAGTTTTGTTTCCCCACAGTTGACTGATGACACTCTCTTAAAAATCAGATTCTTGGGACTTCTCTAAATGCACTGCAGTGGGGTGTGCGCCATTTTCCGTCTCCGAGTGACTCCCGGGGTGCAGACAAGACCAAGGGTCTCTGCTTTAGAATGAGCACTGCTACAATCCTGTCTTCCACCTAGAGCATTACTTGGACTGACAGCATAGTGTGAGACCCAGGAGGAAAATGGGTGGTGTCCTCAGGAGCAGTCAAGATGCTCAAAGAGAAGGCATAAAGAATACCAGGAAATGTCCCCAGATGGGAAAGCACACAGGATTGGCCAGGGAAGAAGGAAGTAGCAGGCGGGGTGGAAGAGTGTTCCAACAACTATGTTTGAACACTGGCTTTTCATGGCGAAGATCTGAGGTCTCTTTGCAAGGGTGTCTAAGATACAGGAGCAGATTTGTTGGGTACTTAAAAAAAAAATGAGCTGATAGGGAATAGGAAGCGGCTAGTTCCAGTATCTCTGTGCCAGGTTCCAGTTTCCCTGTGGATCCCAAGCTCTCTCACACGAAACGGTGAAACAAAACAGTGAAGGTAAATAGACATAACCTCTGCACCGCTGCCCACATACTTTACATTATTTCTAGATGACTTATGTTCCCCATCAGGGCATAATCTCTATGTAAATAAGCATGACACTGTTTTGTTTAGGAAATAATAAAAGCAAAGAGTCTTTACATGTTCAGTTCAAGCACAGTTTTGAATACTTCCAGCCGTGGCTAATAAAATACATGGGTACAGAATCCATAGACACACAAGGAAATGGGAAAGGCCAAAACTGTTTAAAAGGAATCTTGTGTGTGTGTGTGTGTGTGTGTGTGTGTGTGTGTGTGTGTGTGTGTGTGGTGTGGTGTGTATGCACGTTTGCATGAGTTTGTGCATGTTCGTGGAGGCCCTAGGTTGGCCCTGAGTGTCTTCTTTGATCATTCCCCACTTTATTCATTAAGGCAGAATCTCTCAATTGAACCCAGAGTTCACTGATCAGTTGAGTCCAGCTAGCCAGCTTGCTTCCAGATCCCTGTCTCTACCTTGCAAATACTGAAATTACAGATGAGGCTTCCAAGTCTGCCCAGCTTTCATGTGGGTGCAGCGGATCCAAATTCTCGTCCTCACACTTGCATGGCAAGTGCTTTACCCAGGAAGCCATCTCTCCTGCAACCCTTAGGAAGATTTTTATAACTAAAATCCCCCTTCTTCAGGGAGAGCATGATATTATGGATATCTATTATATTCTGAACAGAAATTGATTTGTCTTGGGAACTGGAAGAGCAAGGACTGTGCGGCATGTGAAGGTATATTAAAAAGGGGGTTGAGAACCGCTGCTGCCATTGTCTTGCAAGTCAAAGATGGACGCCATGCTTCTATGCACTGGGCATCCATGATACATAGTCTCTGTCTATGATGGAGACATGCAACATGAGTGCAGAGGACTTGCCTGCACGGTGCACCCTCCACCAAGAGGAACTGCAAACATTCGTCACTCTGGGAGTGTAGGAGACAGGGAGGGGCATCCCAAGTGTTATGTGTATGGAGGGGGTACTGAATAGCAGGGTGGGTGACACCCCTTAACACAGGAAGGCGTCAAGCTGTTCTGAAGGGGACTGTCTTGAAAAACGCAAGATTCCCACCACAGAAATCTCTGAGTTGTTAATAACTTGAAGCAACAACAGAAGCAACTTGTAGGGCAGCTGGGGATCTGAGGCCGCTCTGTGAAACACGTCTTAACACTTTGGGAACAAGAAAACATAATGTTTTAAAACTGGTAAGACTGTCGTCAACATTTAAACCGACTAACAAAACATGTGACTGATGGGTACTGAGCACAGAACGTGGGGTGCTGGAAACACATTTTCTGTTTGATAAGGCAATCACAATAATGGACCAAAGGGAATTGTGGGTAATACCACATCTTGTTTTAAGACCCTTAACTAAGCAACGCCCCTGTGAGTGAGCTGGATTTGAACTGGGTTGAAAACAGTGATTGAAAGGATGCCAATTAGCGAGTTCCCATCAATCACCCAGGTGGGAGGCTCTGTTTCTGTTCTTCCCTGTTAATTATTTTTAACATTCACCTGACGCAGTGGCTCGCTCTTGGCCAAGATGTTCCCACTGTGGTTTTGGTGAGTGTGAGGTGAACCTGTCCGGCTAACAGAATGTCGGTGGGGGGCAGGGGGGGGCACCTTCTTCATTCTCTCAACACAGATGTAGGCTTTTACACTAACCAGTATTTAATCTCTCTGGGTTGGGCTTGGTGTAATCTCCTCTGAGAGGAAACTTCCATGCGGCAGGACGGCAAGGCTGCAGCTTTCTATCTGAGGAACTAACTGTTCCAGTGTTACTGACTAGGGCTGGGGTGAGGGGTGAGGGGTGAGGGGTCTGGTATCCTCTTGGAAGCTTAATCTTCCTTTTACTAAAAGGGAGACAATACCAAAATCGCAAGGAGATTTGGAGACCGAAGGAACGTAAGTGTAGGATTTGGGATTAGCAAATGACACATTAAAACTCACCACAAAGCAAACGTTAATTTACCTTCCTTGTTACATGAGTGCAGATGTACAAGTGTGCAGATATATGGGTGTGAATACAGAGGTCGGAAGGCAAACTAAAATATCATCCTGACGAGTGCCATCTACCTCCTTTGAGACAGGGGTTTTCACAGGCCTAGAGGTCACCAATTGACCTAAGCTGGCCGGTCCCCCAGCCCCAGCGATCCTCCTGTCTCTGGCTCCCCACTGCCAGGAGCAGAAGCTCAGGCTCCCTCCCCTTTCATTTCTCCCAGGGTTCTGGGGACTGAACTTGGGTCATGGTGCCTGCAGGGCAAGTACGTTGCTAACTGAGCCAAATCTCAGTGCTAACGTTCCTGAGTCTTGATTATTTCACCGGAAACTCAGCTGCTTTGTTGGCTCCGTGTCACCTGCAGGGATGACACACATGCCTTTATGTTTTTGTCCAAGGTGCTGAGAACATTTTAAAATGGACAGAATGTATATCTAAAAAAAACCAGCTCACAAATGAAAATAGGAAAGAGAAGTAACTTGATCCTTCTAGGTGACATCTAATTTCCTCTACAGCCTTTGACCCAATTCATCAGGAAATGGCAACATTGGTAGGGTTCCCTTTGGGGCTCAGTCTTCCCCTTTCTTAAGAATCTTTAAGAGACAGACAGACAGACAGATAGACGAGAGGAGAGAGAGAGGGGGGAGAGAAGAAGTGAAAGAGACTCGGATACTCCGCTATATGTTCACTGTGCGAAATGAGACATGCATGAAAAAAAAGTTCTTCCTGGTCCTACTAGGCATGTGACAGGGAAGGACATCAGTGTCTGCAGTGAGCAGGTGACCAATGGAGGGGATCCAGTAAGGCAAATCCCCAAGCAGGAGCAGTATCCCCCATCAGAGAGGCAGGCTGAGGGCAGGTAGGGTGGCATCTTTCTAGCCCCCTACCCCCAACGCCACCCTTCTCAGGTCAAAGGTAGTTTCCATGTGCAGACAGCGACTAAAGGTGCTGACTGGGTGCTGACTGGGTGCCGAGGATTAGAAAAGTGACCTTGGGATCTCCATCTTCCCCCATCCAGGTTGCCTGCTTTCTCTCCTGGCCCCTGAGCATCAGTCAGCAGGACAGCTGTGTGTCCATCCATCACCTACTCCAAGGGGCTTCCCTGGGTACATCAGGGGAGCAAGCAATGGTTCAGAACACAGCCACCATGCAGGTGTCACCTCATATGGCACTTGGGTTGCCTGTGTGGCTTATTGTTTCTCCCTAAGTATAATTATTCCAGGAGCAAAGCCCCTGGTTCTTAATACAGTGCTGTAGGTGATCTTCCCAATAGTATATTCTAAATGCCTTGACGACGCTTGCTGAATACTTCCTCAAGGTCACGGCTTGACCATCCAGTGCTTTCAGGAATTAAACATCTTTAGCAAAAAAAAAAAAAAAGACAAAAAAAACAAAAAAACAACAACAACAAAAAAAACTCATTTAAGGTATTTTTCTTCCATTGAGAAATCTTTCCAGTGGGGATGCGCCTATTATTTAACATTTAGCCAGCTTATTTAATCCGGCATCACTATCATAGACTATGCTGTCTGCCCACTCAGCAATGCCCCCATAGAAAATACTGTAAACATGGTTACACAGAGACACACGGGAGCCAGCTGCCCAAAGACAGAAGGAGAAGAATGGAACTCAGAGATCTGGAAAGTGGCCTTGGAAGATACTCACGGCAGTTGGCTTCATCCTGGCCATCCTGGCAATCCTGGTGGCCGTCACAGCGCTTCCAGTTCGGGATACATTTCTTTGGTTGGTGGCACTCAAACTCAAACCGGTCACAGCGTCCACGCTGGGTGGGGGTGGAGGCAGCGGTAGTGTTTGCTAGAAAAACATGTATATGTATATACTTTTGGTAGGAAGGGAGTTTGCCAGGAAGGGCAACCATTCAACTGATGGATGTGCTAGGGGAGTGCGGGCCTGCAGAACTGCAGGGCAGCGGGGTGTGGTGTCCAGGCACCTGCCAGCTATGGAGAGAAAGCAGGCAGGACACCGTGCCTTATGCTGCTCCTCACAGGGCCCCACCACAGACTCACTCGAGAAATTCTCTTTAAAGACATGGGTGTGGATAAGGAGAAAAGAAAGCAGGTTGACAAGGCCAAGCGATTAAGGGAGCCAGGGGAGGCTGTATCCCACCCTAAGCTATTGGAAGAGAAAGCTCTGAGCCAGCCAGCTCAGGATCACAGGATCCCCCAAAAGCTCCGAAATCATCTCTCTCACCTGAGAGAGAAGACTGAGGAAGGGTCAGGCAAGGGGGATAGGACTAGAAGAAGTTTCAACAGCAGCCTTGTTACTACTCTTCCCTTCTGGCCCCAGCCCAGGAGACAACTGCCCTGTACATGAGCAGGGGCAGAAGCCTGGCTGATCATGGTTTGCAAAGAATCAAAACAAAGGGACTGTTTAAGCAGCCATAACTGAGCAAGAAGATGCTAATGAGAACAGAGGCACTGGACTTACAGCCAGCCAATGAGAAGTCAGGTAACTTCCTGACAGGAGACCCTGACAGTCTAGGCAGGGGACCTAGAATTATCTCTAAGGACACTGACCAGCTTCAGGGATAAACAATGAGAGTACCAAGGCCTGGGGTTTCCCGGCAAACAGGCTAGCCACAAAGCACGCAGCTGGCACACTCACCTGTGTACTCAGAATCACTGAGCAGCATTTTAGTTCCCATCCTGGTACACAAGTAGCAATAAAGAATTACCTAAGAAAAACCTTTAGCCTCAAAACAAAAACAAAATGAAATATAACACACACACACACACACACACACACACACACACACACACACACACATTCACAGGGATCCAAGAAAGGTTGCCTGGAGGAAATAGAGACTTGGTAAGAAGCCAATAACAGGAGGCTGGGGATGGCTTAGTGGCTAAGAGCCACTGCTCTGCAAACATGAGGACCTGAGTTCAAATTCCCAGCCCCTTTGTAAAAAAAAAAAGACACACAGAGTCAGTGAGGGATTGTTTCAAAACATTAAGCTGAAAAGTAATAGAGGAAGCTGCCCAATGCTAATGTCCTGGTGTGGCCTCGGCACGCACACCAACAGGCACACATCTTGTACACACACATCCTGTACATACACACCCCAGCACCAAACACACACAAAGAAGCAAACTTCAAAGCCAAATGTCCTTAGTATGCTCACAGAGAACATATAAGAACAGGCGTAGTACTAAAAGAGACAGTAACAAAAGTGAGAAACGACCGAATTCCATACAACAGAAATGAGGACACTCGGTGGAAGAGCTGGCGAAGTAAAGCAAGTGTCACAGAAAGTGAAAAGAAAATGGCAAATCTTTAAATCTGAAAGAGATTTTTTTTTTAAAGCAAGAATAAGGGGGCCAGATGTGGAGACTTATGTCTGAATACCCAGCAACTCAGGAGGCAGAGGCAGGAGGATTATGCAAGTGTGAGGCCAGTCTGTTCTACACAGCTAATTGCAGGGCTCCATAGCAAGATTCTGCTTGAAACCAACAAAGAGAGCGTGAGGAGGATCCGATCAATAGACATGACAGACAAGATCACAAGAAGATGGAGGTGTGCATCATTAACTAAACATTTCAAAAAAATTCCCTCCAACTAAAACACACGGATTCCCACATTAGATGGTCAAAAGTCCAAACACTGGAGCCAAGGGGAAGATCTGATAAACTTGTAGAAAATTTAAAGTGAAGTGTGACCACACACAGACTAGCAGCTCAAGCTGGCCATGGCTTTCCTAAGAGCTACTCGAAGAACAACAGCAGATACCTTCTAATTCTAAAGAGAAGCTATTGATAAGCTGGCATTCTAAATCCGACTCAGATGTCAATCAGGCCTGAAGATGGGACATAAACAGTTTCAAACGAGCCAGTCCCCAGATACGCTTCCTAAATATTCTCTTTTGGGAACTTTCTAGACTGTGTGCTATACCAACCATGAGAGCGAAGAAGAGAAAGGAGAGAAACCGGGAAAGATAACTGTGGATAGCTCCACAGAGGCAACTGTACAGGAGCACCAAGAGCAACTGGTGAAAACCATAGTAACACAGCAGGAAAGGAACATGCTGAGAGACACTCCTACTGTGCTCTCCTCGCTCAGCCACCGCTCGCCCCCAGCATCTGATCCACTGCAGGGTGAGCGCCAACAGCTCCCGGGCTAGCCTGGGATATACACAGAGAGCCTCTCTCAAGAATAACTGAGAGGGAATAGAAGCAGGGGCAGGGGAGAGGAGAACGGGCAAAGAGGAAAAGGGGGAAACAGAGGGAGGAGGGGAAAGACAAAGGGAAGGGAGAGGGGGAACGGAGAAAGAGAAGGAAAGGAACGGGAAGGACGGAGTGTTAAGAATTGGTCTCCTGGGCCGGGAAGATGGCTCAGAGGGTAAAGGGCTTGCCTCACAGGCCTGAGGACCTGTAATCCCAGTGTTCCTAGGGTGACACGAAGATGGGGAATTCCCAGAAGCTTGGGGACCAGCTAGACTGGCATATGCAGCCATACACAGCAAGAGACCCTGTCTGGAAGGAGGCAGAATGTGAGGACCATTGCTGTGGTTGCCCTCTGACCTCCACATCCCCACAGGCAAAGCACACGCACATGTGTGTGCATGCGTGCACGCAAACTCAGATACACACACACGGGATTTAAAAAATGACTGACCTTCTATAAGACTACAGGGAGAAGGGAAGATAATGTGATGGTTGTTAGCAAAGCACAGGTATAAATGAATCAAAATGTCCTAATAAAATCTACTGTCTTATACAATGAATATACACTAATGATTTTTAAGAACCAAAATTAAAAAAAAAAAAAAAGAACGAGCAAACCTCCAGTTAAAAGTGCCCCAGTTGTTAGGGTATTTGTTTAATAATCACAGACCCCCTCCACCACTAAGCCCTAAGGCCTCTTCTCATTTTCCAGACAAGAAGTCACTGGTGAGAAGTGGTTGGGTGCACACAGAGGAAGAGCTCACCGCAGACCTAAGAGTGAGCTCTGAAAAGGACTGTAGGAAGCATGACAAACGAGTGTCAGCTCTCCTCTTAAAAGCAAGCTTGAAACTGCCTCCCTGTTCAGTGGAGAACCCAGCCCCCTAACCCTGTTCTGCCTGTGGGGCAGAAGTCTCATGGTGGACCCTGGCCTCCATCCAGCAGCATCGCGGTGGTTGCACAAGACCTTCAGCTGTTTCTGCGTTCAGCCACTAGATGGCAGTGGCCACCCTTCTTTGAGAAGGAATGCCGGCCAGTCAGCAAGCAGAAAAACTGGGTCCTCTTGGACACACACGAAACACTTCCTTATCATCCCAGCTGTGATTCCTTACTGAAAGGGAGGCAGGGGTAGAAGGCAGAGTAGCTGGACGTCTCTGGCAGGATTCACACAGGGCAGTTTAAAAGCTAGGATGCTTCCCTGGAGTGCCCACAGAGTCCCCTCCACAACAGCAAATGCCCCTGAGCAAACCATGGCCAGGACTCACCTAGAGAGGGGCAGGCTTCCTCGTCCGAGCCATCAGCACAGTCTCTGTAGCCGTCGCACACCCAGGTGTCCATCACGCAGGCCCCGCTGCTGCAGCGGAAGTAATTGGGCAGACACGTGGAGGGTCCAGCGGTGGGGGAGGGGAAAACATGGGAATCTGCGGGCAGAGCAAGCACGGGGATCCCAAGTGTGAGTAGAAGCCAGATCTCAGATTAAAAAAGTGTCCCGAACCTATGCTGATGTCCCTGTTGCATCCGCCCAAGGAGACCAGTGGCAGACACAGGCCTGAACAGCAGCTCCCTTAATTAGCATTTATAAGGAGTATGTAAGGGGTTTCCAAAGAGGTGGCAGGCAGTCTTTCCCTCCTGCTTAGCAGATTTAAGGCACTGCAACACCTGAAACAGAGTAATGGTCTCCGTGAGTGTCCCCTCTCCAGGGCTCCTGACTGCTGCTGGAGGAAGCAGGTGGACAGATGACCAGGGAGAGGCACAAAGTGGCTAGAGAAGTCTCACTAAAGCTGCAGCTGTAGCTGAAACATCACAGTGACCCAGGATGAGAAGGCAAGCGGCAACAGAAAGTATGTGTCCCACCTGGGAACTTATTAAAGTGCACCTGGTATGGGGTCCTCTGACATTCCTAGGATACTCTGGGGGTCTGCAGACGAAACTCTGAGAAGCAAGGCCCTAGGCTCCTTACTGTCACCAAGCCCTTCAGAGTCAGGAATGGGGAACCCTGGAGACACTGGAGACCCTTCACACAGATCATGGAAATTCACACCACTGCTGGCGAGAAGACGGAGTCTCTGGAGTTCACTGGCCAGCCAGCTTAGCTTAACTGGAGAGCCCTAGGTCCTCAAGTAAGAGATTGTCTCAAAAAGCAAGGTGGAAAGGGCCCGAAAAGTGACAGCAGGAGTTGACCTCTGGCCTCCATAAGCAACATACAAAAAATGAAAACGAAATAAAGGAGATGATGACCCGGAAGAACTCATCATCATTCCTCCCTCACAAAAAGCCAAAACAGTGAGGATTGAGGCAGGCAGTCTAGAGATGGTGAGTCTGCAGACCCCTAGAGCGGCCCTGGTGTCCAGGCTGGGGGCTGACCCAGTTCCCAGGGCTCTCACCTCCACAGTCCTTCTCGTCAGACCAGTCGCCACAGTCATTCTCTCTGTCACATTTCCACCTGTTGGGGATGCAGTGGCCATTCTCACAGCGGAACTGAAAGTAGCGGGAGCAGTTTGGGGCTTCCGTGGGGTTTTCTGCAGAGAGCAAACACACTACCAGTCACCTCCCCTGCACCAATGAGAAGGCAGCGCTTCCCCCTCTGTCCATCTCCCCAAGGGCCAAGTCCAGGGACACCTGCACTACTCCCCAGAGAAGATAAGGCGTCCTCATGGATCCAAGGAGGAATGAATAGCATCTGCGAACTCAATGGCACCCCATCTTCCTGGGCCCCAATTCCTAGTTTTCTGACCTACTCCGGTACCTTGAGAATGGTCACTCTGAGTTTAATCATGAGACTTTACCAAAGACATAACTCGTGATGACCGTCCAAGGATGACGGTGTCATCTGTAACTTTCAGAGGGAGGTATGCTCCGCAGCATTTACCATCACGATGGCTAATCTTCACCGTCAACATACAGCAGGGCTTAGAGTCGTCATGGAAACATAGCTCGGGGTATGCCTATTAGGGTGCTTCCAAAAAGATTTAACAGAGCAGGAAAGACCCACCCTGAGTCGGGGGAGCAGACCCCAGGGGCTGCAGCCATGGACTGAACACAAAGGTTCTCCTTTGTGAACTGAGTGCCGGCCTTCATTTCTTGCAGCTTCCTGACCGGCTACACGACGTGACCAGCTGTCTCAGGTTGCTCTTGTCATGGTTCCCTTGCTGTGGTGGACTACATATACTCTCACACTATGTAACAAAACACACTTTCCTTCCTGAAGATGCTTTTGTCATGTATGTTGCCACAAGAAAAAGTACCTCAGACACCATGACTCCTTACCCACAGTAGTCCTTACTTGTAATGTGGCCCTCTCCACCGGGGAAGGAAGAGAAGCGGGATAAACATCCCCCTAGCATCTACTGGATGCCGGTTTCCCTCTTCACTCCAACCCTCCTGTGGGGATTTCAGAACTGGCAGCATGTGCTGCTGAGGAAGAGGAGGGCAAAGGCAATGTGACATCCAGGTGAGATGTCTGCGAGCATCCCCAGCCTACAGGTCTCCCTGTAACTGGAAGGCTGCCCGAGGGAGGCGGGTCTTCTGGCTTCTTACCACAGTTGGCTTCGTCAGAGTAATCGCCGCAATCGTCCATCCCGTCACATTTCCAAATCAAGCTGATGCACACTCCATTCTGACACTGGAAGCCGAACTCATCGCACTCCTTGTGGAACTCAGGGTCTTGAGCTAGAGGGTGATAGACATCGGTCAAGCCCAGGTCACTTCCATGCTAGAGGGTTGAGAGCAGCAGGGCTGCTTGGAAGCAAAGGTCCTCTGCTGCGAAACTGCAGAGCTAAGGGTAAATGGAGGCCAGACTCAGTCTCAGCAGAGCACACTGTGTTAACTAACCTGTTCCACACACTCGCAGGGAACGTAAACAGGGCTGGACCCCTCAGCCTTTGGAGATAGTGCTTTCAATGAGGAAATGTAAATTAAAATAGGGTCATCAAAGCGGACCCTGATCTACTATGAACAGTGTCCTCAGAATGGAAAGTCCCTCCTCTTCAGCAGGCTGGGGAAAGACTGTCACTTAAACACAGGGTTTCAGTGCCAACCCGGGCAACATGGTAGGACCTTGTTTCTTTAAATAATAAATAAATACAACAAAAGTAGAAGTTTAGGACGGGCGGCAGTGGCGCACACATTTAATCCCAGCA
>CABHPQ010175456.1:20107-45964 GCA_902168405.1 Peromyscus aztecus
CAAAGAGCAGGCTGGGGCACTCAGACGTGACCTGCACCCAAGTCTTAGGGGCCCCACAGAGCGGCCCAGCTCCCCACCATTCACTCACAGCATCCAGCGAAAGCGGCATCCTCGTCGGAGCCGTCTCGGCACTGGACGATCCCGTCGCACACCATGGAGTGGAAGAGACACTGCTGGCGGTTTTTACACACGAAGTCCATGAAGCGCGTGCAGAAGGGCTCTGGAAGAGAGTGGCGATGAGGAAGGGCCATGAGCGCCTGCGGCTGGCAGAGGTGCTCTACCGTCCTGAACAGAGGCACACGGATCATTCACATTGCTATGACAGCCACTGTGGACGGAGGACCTGTTTATGCAGGGTCCTGAGCTAAAGCACTTGCCATAAAGTGCACCGTTAAACCCCCGAGGCTACATTCTAAGACACTTTATTGTCTCTGCATACGGAACAAGAAAATAGGGATGGCAGCATCCAGTACTGTTTCTGCCAAGGGCACATGGCTAACGAGGGAGAAGACCACACTACAACCCAGGGCTTCGTGGCACAAAGCCCAAACCGTAACCATGATTAACACGACACTGACTGTCTGATTTGGAGGTTAGCGATTATTTTTTACAAGAAACCAGTGTTACAGGCTGGATTGCATCCCTGCCTTCAGCCCCTCTGTTGAAGCCCTAAGACCAAGATAACTAGTCATATCTGGAGACAGGTCCTTTAGAAAAGCCACTCAGGTTAAAAAGGTCACCAGGATGAAAGAAGTCACAATAAGATAGATGTCCCTGTAAGAACAGACATCTGAGATGCATGCAAAGAAGAGACCATGTGAACCCACAGCAAGAAGGAACCTGGATTTGAGTAGGAACTGCCTTTGATCGCCTTTATAATCTTGCGAGTCAATTCCTTATACTATGCCCTCTCTCCAAATGTGTGTGTGTGTGTGTGTGTGTGTGTGTGTATACAAACATGTCTAACCTAAGATGTTGTTCCCATGACAACCCCACACCATTAAGCTTTGTTTCACAGAAGCCTAAAAATACAGCGCTTTTTTGCCTACTCAGTTTCACCACGATAGAAAGAGAATAGTCACATGCAACACATAAACAAACGATACTCAGTGTGTTCAGCGCGACTTCATTCAGAAGAACTGGTCACGGGATGAATTTGGCCACCGGCCAGTCAGCCATGCCTGTACTAACACATCTGCTTTTGAGTGATGGGCTGGATCCCACCTAGGGGGCAGAGCATAGCACCTGCACAAACACATTTGCTCTCACCCTGGACTGCACAACAGAATAGCACGGAACACTGTAAGGAAGATCTCAACACTGAAGTCACACTCTAGACTAACTCAGAATGTCTGGGACGCCGCTGCCATGGTTTTTAAAAGTCCCCAGCTACTTCCAGTGTTCTCCACATATGTGTACCACTGACAATCTTTTTAGGACTGAAAAGGGGATAGAAAAGGGTCATCTGGCCTAAAATATTCCTCAAGTGATATTCAGTAATAAACATTAATGAAACCAGTCAGGTGGAAGAGGGACGTGCCCAGGTGAAAACCATCAGGTGGCTGGTAGCCTACCCGCCAATCAAATGGCAAGGTTTACCTAAGGATGCTCTAACCCCACAATCACCCTGCTTATCTTAAGACATCCCTCTCCCCACGCCTTGCCTTCTTGCCTAACTCATCCTCTGCGTCAAGAACTCTGGGGCCAAGTACTGAAGAGATGAGCAGATCGGAGCAGCCAGCAGGGCAGGGACCGGACTCACCACAGTGCTGCTCGTCCGAGCCATCGGGGCAGTCTCGCAGGCCGTCGCAGTGTTTGCTGGATGGGATGCAAGTGCCGTTCGGGCAGTGGAATCCGTTGCACTTTTTCTCTGAAATTGAAGTCGGTCACAGAGGAATGACAGAGGGAAAAACAGTCAGGCACTCACACTTCTTGTTGGCAGGGTGCAAACCCCTTACCGCCTCGAGGGTAGTTTGCTAATGGCTAGCAAAGTTACAAACTGATATATATTTTTGACCCTGCAATATCCAAAGCAGGTAGGTGTATGTTCTCTTTACGCAACTCAAAAATAATATACGAACACAAGCGCAGCCGAACTTAGTGTAAGTACAAATGTTAGGTTGCACCACTCTGTACCAGGGGCAAGACGTCTGCATGTAGGGACTCCTCGATAAATGACTGAAAAGTGCGGGTAGAAGATGGTTATAAAGACCCTGAAGACGACGACTATGAAAAATTTCATTCAGGATCTATAACTATATAAAGAAAAAAAAAAAAAAACAAGGTCCAAAAAAGCATTCGTGGCATATTGTGTGTATAGGAGAGGCCTAGCACATGGTGCCTTTGAATTTATATCCATTGTGCATACAACAACAGGGGTGTGGAGTACTGAGGAGTGTGTCAGTAGCCCAAGCACCTGCTGTGTGAACATCCTAAGAACACAGTCAGACAGACCTAGATGGCATGGTGCGGGTCCCTCACTTCACATGCTCTCTTGATGTAACCAAGAGATGAGGTAAATGACAGAGGTGTGACAGACACTGGAAATGGCTGTGAACACCAGGCTCTCAACAGCTCTAAGCAAACGTACTCCAAAAGGGCTTTGCCTTAGGATTCCTGAAGAATAAGAATTAAGATACTAAGTGTCTTGTAGAGCATTAAAAATCCTGCTGGCCCTGCTGGCTGACTTCCGTGAGGAGCCGGGGCCCTATCACAACGATGAAAAGGATGAAGATCGCACGGTGAGCACAGACAGCAGCAGGGTGTCTGCTCTCACTATCCGAGTACCACATATACCCTGTAATTGTGTGTGCCACATGTGTATATGACTGCCAACCCTATAGGCTCATTTCCCCAGCACCACTACAAACCCACACATGACACACCCCACCATGGTGTTAGGAAGGCTACAGGCTCATTACCTGACAGAAACATTACATCCCTACAACTCCCATGTGACCTTACAGGACCATGGTAAACATAGCCCATCGCTGACCGGAACGTCCTTATTCAGCACATAGCTATACACTCACAGAAATATTCTCACACATTTAAAAATATTAACCAATACGTAAAACCATTAGATGAGGGTTTCCTACAGGGACAAGGGAGAAAGTATGCAGACGGGGGACAACGTTTACTCTAGATCCATCTATGCTCTTTCTGTTTTCAACTCCCTGACTGTACCATTAAAAATTCATTACGTTTTTATAAGAAAAAGAAAAAGCTTCGGTGAACAGGGGAAAAAAGGACGCAAAATCTTAGTTATTAACTCCTGGATTTTTAATGCTCTACAAGACACTTAGTATCTTAATTCTTATTCTTCAGGAATCCTAAGCCAAAGCCCTTTTGGAGTACGTTTGCTTAGAGCTGTTGAGAGCTTGGTGTTCACAGCCGTTTCCAGTGGAAATGAAGTAAAAAAGAAGGCATCCAGATCTACTGGGGTAGGGGGAGGCTGGGAGCCCAGCGCTCGCAGTTCACGTTACAAAGACTAGTTCTAAGGCAAGGGAATGTGCTGCAATCCAGCAAAAAGTCACCATCCCTAGAAATCAGTCAAAAAGCATCGTTCAGACAGAGAAAAGGTCCATGGGTCTCATGAAAATGCTAAGGCTGCTAAGGAAAAACAGTTTTGAAAAGAGGTAAAATAAAATAGGCACAGTCATTAAGTTCTAAAAATAGCTAGGATGATGACATCTAATATCAAGGGAGACCACAGGGAACATGCAGTGTAGGATGGGCAGCGGGCACTTGGTGTAATCTAGCGGTGAAGGGAACCATGGGGAAGCATGGGGACTTCTGCCACCAGAAGTCCACACTGTGTAAAGTGTCCCAGGAAACAGCTCAAAGGCAAAGCCAGCCTTCGAAGGACATGGAGGGCTGTGCTGGCTTAACAATGAGAATGGGGAGCTCTCAAATGCCCAGCAGATCAATTAGATAAACCAGAAAGACCATAATTAATATAAAATAAATATGCATCTCTCAGAAAAAATGCTCAACCACAAGAAATGCAGGTATATGGAAATAGCTAATTTTAAACTGTGGGAAGTGAAAGAAGATTGTGTAGTACTTATATAATGACATTTGTCCACAAGAACTCCACTCCTATGAAAATTCAGAATGTCAGCAAAAGGAATATTAACAGTCAAGTAGAAAAGAGCTGTATGTGTTGCTTTAATACTGTAGTGGCAGGGTGTGTGTGTGTGTGTGTGTGTGTGTGTGTGTGTGTGTGTGTGACTGCCACCGTGGGAGAACAGTTTCACCTGCCTGACTCATCGGCTGACAGACCCCCCTGAATGACAGACCCCCCTGGGGAAGGGCCAGGCAGGCAGGGGCCAGGGAATTTGCATTTACCACAGCTGACCGGATCCTCATCAGAACCATCCTGGCAATCTGCGTCCCCATCACACGCCCACCGCTGGGGGATGCAGTGGCCGTTCTGACACTGGAAGTTGGAGGCCTCACAGGTGTGATAGATGGCTGTCAACAGAAAAGAGGACAAGGTCATTTCTTCCTGTCCCTCCTCCCCCATCAAGTCCCAGAAGAAAGTTCTACACCAGATATCGAGGTGGGGACTTTGGGAGCAGCTGAGTTTCGCCTTGGTGGAGAGTTAGATAACTAGGGCTGACCTTGAGGTACAAGTAGTTTTCCCTGAGTAATTTCTTTGCCGCTAATGAGACGGGTGAGGGCAGGGGACAGGAGACCGGGGAGTCACTAAGAGTGGGAGCACTATCACCCTCCATCAATATCTACCAGCCACTGACACACAGAATCGTGTCCACCGTCCACTTGGAAAGAGAAAAGAGGAGGCCGTGCTAGAGAAACAGTCACTGCTATAAAATAGCTCCTTTGCACAAGGGCTAAGATCACCAAGAAGTCAACCGAGAATGTGTCAATAGGCACCTGCGGGTTACGCCGGGTTATGTAAGTCAGTAGACAGGCCTGGGCAGCCACAGAAAAGACTCACCCTTTACAACAACGGATGGAGCATTTTACAGATGGGAAGCTGCTGGGAGAGCTTAGGAAACAGACACTGATGTTGTAACAGTAGCAGGCTGTGTTGCTACTTCACACTCTTACGTAAGGCCCCTTCCTACAGACCCCATGAGATAAGAGGTGCCGTGTGTCCTGGAGGGAAGGTTCTAGACCTTCCTCAGCAACTGTGTGGAGGCCTCAATTTCATCTCATCACCCTGGCTTCTTGAGAGTTCTGCTAAGTTATAATGTGACGTGGCTTCATGTAATTCTAAGTATCACTACTCAGTTTTGACTGTGGAAACCTTCAGGGCCACAGAACACAATGAATTCATCCAGAATCGCAAAGAAAGTAAGCCTGGAATGTGGAATGATCTAAATCTTCCATAAAGGCAAGAGCGACATCTGCCACACTCAGCAGCCAGTACAAACATCTAAAAAGAAGCCAGTGAGACAAAGAGATGCAGTACTTTATTTGGTTTTGGTTTACCCATTTATTTATTTGTTTTAATTTGATTTAGGGTCTCTCTACGTAACCCTGGCTGCCCTGGAACTCACTATGTAGACTGGGCTGGCTTTGAACTTGCAGAGATGGTCTTGCCTCTGCTTCCCTGGGATTGAGAGCTAGGATTAAAGGTGTGCACAACACCAGGCCCTAGAGGTGCTCTTAGATACTAACAGCCTCACTTGTGCACAAGTCATTAAACACATCTCCAAATCTCAAAGATCAGTTCAAGTAGATAATACCTGCGATCCACCTATGCCAACAGTGTAACGGGCTTTTCCATCCTCTCATGAAGAAAGGAGGAGCTGGGTTTGTTTGTTTGTTTGTTTGTTTGCATTTGTTCACTACTGCGGCCTAGACTGGCTCCTTGTTGGTCCAGCTCTGTAAACAGATGTCCTCCCTAGAGGAGGACACAAGTAAGATCGGGCTGTTGAGAACAAGCTACAGACTTTTATCCAATTGATGACTGGTGGCATGTTGTTGAAGGGTTGGAAAAGTTGGCTTACAGTGTCCTCCAGAATTAGAATTCAATTTCTACTGAATGGAAGGCTATTCTTTTGTAATGGCAAGAAGTACCCAGAACCTGGTTCTTCAAACCATTTTAAAACAAGTACAATCCATTATCTGTCTTTTTATCTCTTTGAAGATGGAAGAAGCACACACATAAGTCTACGGGGAATTTTTGATGTTTGCAAGCCCAGGCACTTAGAATCCATTAAACATCTTTAAAAATATACTTGTGTGTGTTACCTGAGTTTTTGTCCACTAACAGCCATTACCTAGACTCTTTGATTTATTGATGTCGAGAGTCTGACCTCCTCTAACAAGCTTCAGCCTGGCTCACTGGCACAAAGTCGTCTAAAGCTATTACCACAAGAATCTGCTTGTTATTCACCCTGTATGCTTTGTTTTTAATTGAAAACAATTTCAAAGTGCTGGGGGTGTTTCCAAATGACAATCCCGGAAGGCATGTCTGAGATCTCTGGTCTTTAGCCAGATGCTGAGACCAGCAAGATTCATCAGTTTGCATAGTTTTACTCAAGTGACCCAGCATGTCTGGAATGTATAACTTTCCTTTTCTGGATTAAAAAACAAAAATCTTCTGAGTCACTGACTAGTCCCCTGGTTTTAAGTGTTTGAGAAACGATGTGTGCTCAAAAATAATCCTTCAATTACCAAGATGCAGAGAATGATTGATTTGGGCTGCAGGATTTGGGGGACTTAAGGACTTGTTGCATGATGGGATTCACTGTAACCATGGGGTTAGTGGGGTAAGCATCCTACCACTTGCCCTCTGACTTTGATTTTCCTCAACTTACCAACATCTGTTGGAACACCTGGTAAAATCATTACCCTAAGGTAAGTGGGCCTGAACAGATTAATACAGAAATCTAAGGAGGAAGACCACTGTCTTGTTTCTTACAAAGCACTGAACTACTAGGGAGTGCATCAGGAGAAAGACATTGTTACTAAAACTAAATTTGAATAATTAATGATATTAAAAAAGCATAAAGAGAACTAGAAAGAATTACAGGTTATCTCTGAAAAAAAAAATAACTAAATAGATGTTCTAGATACAAAAAAAGAAATACCTATAGCCATGGAAATAAGAGTTAGATTTAGCTGAAAAGAGAACTGATGAACTGGAAGGTAGCTCCAAAGAAGTTAACTCAGAGTCCGGTAAAGAGTCCAAATGAGTGAATATAAAAAAAGGAAGAGGGAGCACAGGAGGATGTTGTCCAACAGAGGGCTGAAAGTAACTACTGAGGACCAGGGACCTTGATGAACTACCTAACTGTAAGGTCCCAGAACAGATGAAGAGCATAAATTCTCAGATCGTAAAAAGAAAACAAGTCTCGAAATAAAGTAGGTGAAATTTTATAACAATGACAACTAGAGAAACAAGTATGGGATTATTACATATAATCTGAGAAGAGAATTAAAATCAGCACAAGAGTCTATAAGAACTACAATAATTCCATCAATAAAATTACAGAAAAAATACTATAAACTTAGAAATCTAGACTCATTTGAATCCGAGACTAAGGCCTAGGGACATACTCTACTCACAAAGCCTGAGAAAGCTTAACACTCTCAGTCTTCTGTTGGAAGAACCCTGAAGGTCCATACATGGAAGGAGGCACTGGATCCAAGATGATAGCTGGTAAAGCAACATATTGACAAATAAATTTGGTCATTAAAAGTAATAAAATGGAATCAGGCAAAAGGGTTCAGCAGATGAAGACACTTGATGTCAATCCTGATGACCTGAGTTCAGTCCCTGGGATCGACACGGCAGAAGGAAAGAAGTGACTCCTGAAGGTTGTCCTCTGACCGCCTCAGGTATCTTCACAGGTGTGTGCACTAATGCTGCACACACAATAGACAGACAGACAGATAGATACATGATGGATGGACAGACAGACAGACAGAGAGATGATAGGTAGAAACAAGTAATAATGACTCATTTGGGGTGTTTATTTATTATTTGTTTATTTAGAGGTGATGGGCCTCAAACTCAGGGCTTCAAGCATGCTGGGCAAATGCTCTATCACTGACCTACACTCCCAGCCATAATGTTCAAATTTTTAAAAGATAAAGTTAAAATATTAACCATTCAGTGATTTTAAGTACTCAATAGCTTAAAATGTATGTATTTTAATTTGGGAATTGTGGGCAGGAATTTAAATGCTGAGAGAGGAAAGATATTAAGAGTACCAAAAAAAATACGTCTAAAGTGAACATCCAAACCATTAAGGTGTGTTGGAAGGAATAAAGACTTCAAACAGAGCCTGGGTAGCAACACGGGGGGGTTAGATGAGGAGTATCACTACACAGAGAGGGCAGTGAGCTGAGACGACCAGCAGGGCAGCCCATTCCGACCCATCTTCTTAATTCAACAGGTCAGGAAACGAAGTGTCATGCCACGGCATAATGAGCTCAGGTTCATCCTCCGACTATTCCGAGATGGTAAGAAGGAGAATCAACCTTAAAAGGATTTGGAGAACCATTGGCACAAGGTTGC
Organism: Peromyscus aztecus; assembly: GCA_902168405.1. Classification (NCBI taxonomy): domain Eukaryota; kingdom Metazoa; phylum Chordata; class Mammalia; order Rodentia; family Cricetidae; genus Peromyscus; species Peromyscus aztecus. The sequence goes on from CABHPQ010175456.1 coordinate 28,608, forward strand.
TGTTGAACGGCAAAACTGGAGTTCCACCAGTGAGCCCTGCCTACTGGAAACCAGAGATAAAGCCTGGAGTCTATGACACGCTCCCCCGGAGCACTGAAGTGCTGTTGATTCATTCTGAAAGTCTGGTACAAGCTGCTGGAAGCTGGGTTGGTCTAACATGGCAGCACTAACAAGACTTTCCATCACACTGTAATTTACATACTGGATGCCTTCTAACACATTAACTAATTATCTATCTAAACTCAGACCAACAGACAGCATCCACATACTTCTGGGCTCACAGCAAGCTCACTCAAACAGCCTTGTTTTCCTCTTCAATAGGCCACACATGCTGCACAGGAGCACTGTCCTGCACCCCTCTTAGGGTAGAGGCACAGACACCTAGTCCACACCCAAAACACATGTGGCCTTCACAGGGCTGAGACTGGGGACATTACAGAGCATTCTAATGATACACAGGGCCATTGTTCTAGAGTGTGTTAAGACCAAATAGAATTCCAGCTTTTAGAGGAATCCAGGAATTCAGGAAATTTTCTATCTCATAATTTTAGTTTTTGAAAAATTATAGTCATATAAAAACATAGGGTCAAAACAAGGGTATTAAAAAAGATGTGTTTATTTTCACAATCTTCCCAACTCCTTGAACTACCCAGTGTTCACCACTCCAAGTTCTCAATAACACACACTGTAATATAAACTCTACCATGCATTCATTCACAAAAATAAATGTAGACATGACTGAAACCAAAAGAGGAATCAGAACATAACCCCTACCGTATACTACTGAGCACTCATTTCCCACTCATGAGGTCTCCAATTTCATTTCTGGTGAATTCTTACCTCAAAGAAATGCAAGCCCAGTTTGCACTTTAACTGTTTCAGTGAACGCTTGGATGCTCCATTTTACCAGCATGACCTGAGTTAGTGCTACTCAAATCATGGACTTAGTGGTTCACATCCATCTGTAACTCCAGTTCTAGGGGATCTGATGTCCTTCTCTGACCTCCTCTGAGGACACTGCATGCACATGGCACAAATACGTACACGCAGGCAAATACTAATATTCATAAAATAAAAGGAAATCTTAAAAAAACAAAACAAAAAAAATGGTTCCTAGATCTGTAGTCAGTCTGTGTGAATGGTTTGCTACTTACTGGTCCTAAGAACCAAGAAGATGGATCCAGAATATAAATCCCTCAGGACACTGTGAGTTCTGCTCCTAGCTCATATTCTCATCACACACCAGCTCTGAGAAGGGCTGCTCTAGACGCTAATTCTCAGTGTCCAATTTCTACGCCAACTTAAGGCCTCAACGCTAACTAGTACACAAGTAGATGAGCACTGTTGGCTAGGCGTAGGAAGTACTGACCAGTACAGTTGGCTTCATCAGACCAGTCCCTGCAGTCGTTGTCGCCATCACAAACCCAGGAGGAGCGGATGCACATCCCGGAGCTGCAGTTGAACTCATCGCTGCGGCATTGATGCATCTCTGCAGGGGAGAAAGCACAGGGGGGTGTGGGGAGGGTGCACTCAGAATCCTGCCACTGGGGTAATGCATCTAAGAAGTCAGACATGGACACATGCCACTGATCCTTCAGACAGCGTGGACCCAGAGACCTTGGCCAGGAGCCATCCATCATGGGTCATCCACAGACACCGGACAGAGAGGCCTCAAAACAAGGCCATAAGGTCATCTAGAATAATTCCTACCATGCATGCTGGAAATGGGTTCTAGATGTGCTAAGATACTGACACCTTGGGACTCTGAGGGAAAAAGAAGACAAAACCTCGCTCATTTATCATGGCATCCACCTAGCCCACTCCACAAATATTTCTTCGCCTGCTATGGCAATGGAAAGAAAGTTGGGATGCAGTAAGCAGGGAGGCCAGAGGGCAGAAGTTCCAAGAAACAGAAGATCCCAGAGATACACTGTTGAGGAGGAGGCCACGTGGCCTGATCACTGGGAGATGCTAGCCTCAAGGAAAGTGGGTGCAGTGCTGAGATCTCTGATGGAAGAGACACAGCTCAGGACTTTCCTCCGGGATACTCGTGGCTTTGCTCTTTAGAAGGAAAGGTTCCTGAGGACAATGATGAAGAACAGCTTCACCAAGGATTCCCTATAATATCTTTTTTAGGTCCTAGGGGAATCATGAAATGCCACCGAGGCCTGAACATGCCCCCATCCCCAAATCCCTACATGGAAACCGTCTCCGATGCAGCAGAATTAGACTGGACCTTTAGAAGGTGATTAAGAGTGGGAATCTGTGACCTCACTGCAGGAGCAGGCACCCTTCACTGCTTCTGCTATCTAGGGACACAGAGAAGACACTACAGGATAGGCCAGGTCCTCATGAGATAGCAAATCTGCTGATACCTTGACCTGGGAATCCCCAGACTCCAAGACAAGGAAAATTTAATCTCTATTGTTTATAAGTCATATGGTCTCATTTTTTTTTTTTTTTTTTTTTTTTCACAGAATCCTCAAAGGACTGAGACACAGAACTTCCAAGAGGAATTGTCTTAAGCCTCAAAACAACAGGAATGGTAGAGTAGGTTACCCACGCAGCACAGTAGATGAAGGTACTTGCCATGTAAGCCTAACACTCTTGGTTCCATCCTCAGAACCCATGTAAAAATGGAAGGAGAGAATCAACTCCCCAAAGTTGTCTTCTGACCTCCACATGTGTACCATGGTCCCTGTGTGCCCGTGCGCGTACACACACACACACACACACACACACACACACACACACACACCAATAATATTAGAGTTAATTTTAAAAATGAAAGCAAATAAGAACAGCCAAGCACGAGACCCAGGGCAGCTGTCCAAGTTGCCTTCCTCAAAGGCAGGTTAACAGCAAAGGTGGTGAAGGAGGCGTTCATGGAGAAAAGGCTCGGACTTATGAAGTGGGCCAGCAACAGAAAACTACAATAAGTAGGATCTTGTGATGGGCAGGATTGGGCCATGAACCCAGACTGGTTCATGGGATGGAGAACAGGGATGTGGAAGCTTTTGAATGCTCAGCCGTTTGCCTGGAGAGGGAGCTAGACAACAACAGAGCCTTGGAACCACATGGGGTTATATTTCTTCTAAGGAAGGTACATTTCTACCCTACCCACACACTTCAGCCTCCTGAGTCCTGGGAGCAGAAATGAAAGGATGAAGAAAAAAAACTGTAGACCCCACAGTCGTTTTTAAATGCATTTGCTGAAAGAATATCATGGAACAAAAATAAAACAAAAATCCCCACTCCTCCTCTAGCCAGGCCAGGGTACACTCTATGCAAAAGTGGCCCTGAATGTGTCCACTAATCTGCTTGTGTTAAGATGATTTGTGACCAGCCCCTGCTCCACCAGATCTAGTCCCTGTGAGTCAATCCACCTGCTCCTAGCAAACAAAGCAGGCCTTGTCCATGTGCACACACACAGCATGGCTGGACCTGACCTTGTGGACAGAAGGGAGGGCCAGCAAGGCCTCAGCAACTCATCACCATGTCTGGGTTGGCGTCTGGCCTCCGTTCTCACTTCCCTTCCAGTCTGGTAGGTTCCCAGGCTGGTGCACTACACACACACTGCCTAAAATCTCCTTCTACAGTAACAGCTCGGGACCAGTGCCTGCTAAGGCAGGGCTCATAGAATTAGCACAGCAGTGCCACGCAACAGAAAGGCATTACCAAAGAGGAGGCCTGAGCCCCAGGTCCCCATTCTGACATGAGATAACCCTGTCATCTTGAATAATCCCACTGAGGAGGCCACTAAGATAGACCCCAGTCACAGAGTAGATGACAGGTCCTTCTAGTCACTGTGATGGCAGCACGTTATTCTTCCAGATACAAAAACCTCCATTTAGGAAGCCCATGCTGAATCAACGCTGCCAGCCGACTTCTAACAGAGTTTATGACATTAGCTTGGTTTAAAAAGAACAACAATGAATCTGTGCAGCTGGGCACAGAGGCAGGGATCTGTACTCCCAGCACTCAGGAGCCTGGGGCAGGAGGATCTGGAGTTCTAAGCCACCATAGACTGTATAGAGAAACTGTCTCAAAAAAATGGAAATTAAAGGTCACAGAGATAAGATCTTCTTGGTCATCCTGCTTGGTCAAAAGGGGGGGGTCCTCTATAACTACTAAGGACCCAGTGATTCTGGAGGGGGCAGAAAGGCGACTCAGTGGGTGAAGGGCTTACTATGCAAGACTGACGACCTGAGTTCGATCCCCACAACCCACGTAAAGGTGGGAAGGTGAGAACTGACTGACTCTGTGGAGTTGTTCCCCCTCCACACACACTCACACAAACACAGCCCCTCCACACACATACAAACCATGGCGCACACACTCACATAGACATCATGGACACACACAATAACAATAAATAAAATGAAAAAACAAATAACTCGCTGGATTCACTCAGAAAACATACATCCTTGCTTTCACGTCTCACTTACAGCTTGTCTAAAAGAAAAGGCAGGACCCATTTTTCACATTAGAAAACAAAGGCTAATCAAGTAAGCGGTGGAGGTTGAGTCTAGGTGTCATCCCCTAACCAGGAATCCAACATCCCATTTAATCAGAGATAAGTCTTTCCAGAGTAACGGAATGCTTGTGAAAGAAAGCAAAGGGCTCAACAAAAACTGGACAGAGGAGAGAAGGGACCCCGCCATGAGGGCGGAAGTGGGCATGCGCCTGAAAGACGTCAACCCCAAGTGTCCATCAGGAATTCTCCACTCCAACCCACCCCACGCACTCGCACAGCCCTGGGAGCAGCATGAGGACCCTCCCCCAGAGCACCCCCTTACCACAGTGTGAGGACCCTCCCCCAGAACACCCCTTACCACAGCGTGAGGACCCTCCCCCAGAGCACCCCCTTACCACAGCATGAGGACCCTCCCCCAGAGCACCCCCTTACCACAGTGACTCTCGTCACTGTTATCTCCACAGTCATCTTCAAGGTCGCACTTATAGGAGAGCGGAATACAAGTCCCCGACTCCTGGCACCGGAACTGAGTGTCTGCGTCACAGACCGTGGTGGCTACAGAGGGAAAGAGGGGACACGTTCGTTACATCCGGTTCATCCTGTCCCGCCCCCCCCCCACAAACCTCCCACCAGAACAGCAGCTAAAGCTGGAGGGAGACAGACTTTCATTAGTAACAACAAGAACCAAGCCCAGACCTCAGGACAGAAACAATCGCACAGGAACCTGAACCTCACCTGCGAGTTAGGTAAGGACATGTGTTTCCAGGGCCAGCTGTAGACAGAAACAGGGCCTCGAAGTGAGACTGTTGTCTGGCTGGGAGAGGAGTGAGGGCCTGAAGCAGCCCCTAAAATCCTTCAAGACTGTGAGGCACTCCTCCCAAGTGAGTGACGTAAACAACGTAGTCTACGGAACCACCACAAGGGAAGCCCAACCCTATACCAGCAGCTGGCACACCATCCAGGGGAAAGGAAAGCATAGCTAGACTCCTACCGCAGAAACGAGTGTATCTGCACTCAGTGAAAGCGGGGGTTCGAATCCTAGCTCTAACTCTTCCTCGAGCAAGTAATTTTAATCCCTTTCCTCTGCAGTAAAGTGAATATAAGGAAAACCATGCCAAGCACTGCTACCTGGTGGTAGTACTATGGATACAGGGTTACGGCCACACCCTATCAAACAGACTGTAGAGATAATGGGTCCTAATAAGTGTCTCTTTTCTCCCTCATCATAGGGATGGGTAGGGAAATAGATTAACTCCCTCTCCTAAACAGAAATGTCCTGGCAGATCCAGAAACCCCCGAGGCCCAGGGAAAGTCCCTCAGGAGCCATGCAGGGAAGGAAGGCTGCTCTCCCAAGCTGCTGAGGGGCCGACCCAAAGAGCAAGACAGAGTCCCGGAACCGAGGCTGGAGGCGCGCAGTCCAATGAAACTCCAAATGGCAACGTTGCTGCTAGACATCCCAGCAGCTCTTATTTGAGGTTCCATTTCTCCCCTGTCATTGAGCTCGTGGTAGGAGGCAGGGGATGAATACGAAATGACAAGACTATAGGGGATTCACGTCAAAACCTGAGCGTCTGACATCCACCCAGCTGGAGGAGTCTGTTTAACGGGAGGCAAGTGACTGACAGGATCCCTCCCAAGTCGCCTGCAACCCCCCTCTTGGTTTCTGCGGCAGCTGACGAGGTGTCTCTGTAGTCACCCCAGGCCACAGCACCCTGCCACACCTGCCTTGTTCTGCAACCTGGCCTGCGGACAGGACTTTGCTCACCATCTGGATAGGCATGTCACTCCTCGCTAGGGAGGGGCGGTGAGGGACAGCTCCGGCCCCTCTGTTTGATTCCCAGGACGGAGGCTTTACATTCCTTATCGCCACACACACACACACACACACACACACACCCCGCACCCTGTCACATCTGACGTGTGGAGACCTAAGCCAAGTGGGTTCACACATGTGAGAGAGAGGGGAGCAGAAAGCTTGCCTAGAGGCGAGACTGGGGGGGGGGTGGGCTGTCAAACTCAGCTGACAGTCACATCAAACCAGGAGGAGGGCGGAGCCATCCCCATATTTCACCCACTTCAGGGGTTCAAATTGTGGAGAAAGGGTGAGAGCAGCCATTCATCTAGGACTGTGGGAGGGCAGTGCTGAGGCCATTAGCCACCTGCGCAAACACACAAGTCATGACTTCTGTCCACATGCAGAGCTATTAGCAGACCCTGAGCCCAGGGCACAGGGAAGGCCTGCTGCCTCATGTCTCACACATGTGAGCAACCAGCTTGCATCTCCTTACTTCTGCTATGCCCAATGTCTGAGCTATTTCCCATAGCCCTGTGTGGAGTAATTCCCTTCCGTTATCTCCTTTGTGTACTTAAGAATATTTCCTAATGTTTGAAAAGAGCTTTGCCTCTCCCCTCACAAGCATCACACCCTCCTGCAACAACTTGGATAAAAGGAAAAGGCCTGGTAAGGAAAACAACCACCAGAGGCACAAGCCTTTCCCAGCCTGCCATTCAAGACACCCCTTTCCTGGATGGGAAAAGCGTGCACCGAGGCCAAGGCAAAAACAAGCGTGTAACAGGGGCTCATATAAAAGGAGCAGGGAAGGGCATTGCAAGGCTCAGGTGAACCTGATGAGTTAGGCTAGACGTAAACCAGATCACCTTGCTCTAAAGTCGTTACCTAGGTGAAGGCACGTGGGACCCCAGCATGTGCTCCATGGAAGGCCTAAATGCATCTGCAGGGCCTACAGGCTTCCCTCCTCAACCCATTCTTACAGTTCACATGGAGAGAGAGCCTCTGGGTAGCAGGGGTAATCAATTTGAAAGACAGGCCTGACTTGGTCTCTGGCTGCCCTGCTTACAGTCAGCTTCTCTCTCATCCAGTTCACTCTGCCCACTATTTATCCTTCCAAAGGTAACTTCTTACCACGTCGTCGTCGTCACATGGGTGGCCCCCATCCGCTATTCCAATAAGACCCATAAAACTGCTGATCAGGGTTATGCACCCATGCTACCTCCCTATCATCCACAGGAGTGGGGAGTAGGTGGCTCCCTTACCCATCACTTTCTTCCCCCCACCTCTGTTCAGCGTTCCCCATGCTCCTTAGAACTCCTCATTGGTGCCTAATGGAGTTGATTTGGGTGTCTTTCCTGGATGATCAGGCCTGTCCATCACTCTACTGCCCCATCCAGTAACTTCTCAAGACACGAAATTCCCTACCTACATCATGTCTGAGTGCTGAATTTACAAATCAAATAATGCCACCTGTCATCCACCCCGGAGCTACCAACTCTATTACAGTGCACACACCAAGATCATGGGCCACATTGTCAAGTCAGCTTCGTTTCAGCCTTGAAGGCTTACATATAAGTAGCCACATGACTTAAATTTATATACGTAATATAAAATAATACCATACATCTAACATACATTTACATGTGTTTTTTTCTGTTGCCCAAATCCCATCCCATTTAGATAAATACCACAAAAGTGACCAGCCGGTATCCTAAACCACAGGCCACAACCCAGAAGGACCAGCCGGCCTCCTGAGCAATGGTGCATGTTCAATAGCCTGGGCATTCCCCCACGCCTGGGGACTCACGGCAGTTCCTCTCGTCACTCATGTCTCCACAGTCATTGTCAAAATCACACCACCAAATGCTGTTGATACAGTTGCCGTTGCTACAGCGGTACTGGTTGCGAAGACAGGTGTTCTCTAAACAAGGGGTGGGGGGGGGAGAAACCAGCATTATTCTCACCGCTGGACCACGAAACTTTCTCTTTCCAGTTTCCATGTTCTTCCCCCAACACCATCCTGCTGCCGATGGGATGGAGTGGAAAGGGAAGGCCCAGCAAGCACACATGCGTAGGAGGCAGGAAACACCCCACCCCACCCACCCCACCCCACTCCACCCCACCAGAGTCTCTCTCTTTCTTCTTTAAAACTGAAGAGGAGGCAGCCTGCAAGGGTTAGAGGTGATTACCAGGAAGAAAAGGAAAATGCTGACATCATCTAGGTCTACAGGGGAGGGGGGGGAGGGGGGATATGACAGATCTCACCATCAGCAAAAAATAAAATATAAATTACACAAACAAGCCTTCAAGAGGCTGTGTCCACAGCGTATCAGACATACCCAGGTGATACATCTACAGCTATAATATATACCAAGTGGGCTCTCTGCACTCACGGCTTCCATATTCAAGGTTCAGCCACCCAAACCCCAGGACTATTTAGCGGAAATAGCATCTGTGCTGAACATGACAAACGTTGCTCTCCTTGGTTATCATTCCCTGAACTATTGCTATTAGCAATATTATTATTATTATTATTATTAGCAATTAAAAGTATTATTAGCAACCTAGACACAGCTGGATGTAGACAGCAAGTTGGATATAGGTTACATGCAAATGCTATGCTCTTTTATATAAAGGACTTGAGGAGCCATGGAATTTACTATCCATAGAAGTGGATCTCGGGTTAGGAAGGGGTGATTTTATGTAGTTAGATACAGTTATATATCCATGTACACATTAATCTAATAACTGAGCCGTTTACTAAAAGATTTTACTAATATGATATTCCTTCTTCTTTTTTCTTTCTTTTTTTTTAGTTCCATGGCTTCTTCAAAGCAAGGACTTCTATAGGACATAAAAGCATTGTTCAGCACACTGGGCCAGGGACACCGGTGGCCTGTGTGGACCATCAAAAGCATTCCAGTGGTGACTGGAGAAACCTTTTGGCCCTCTTCTTATACTTTACTGTTGACTTTCTTTCCAAATAGCTTTAAGACGCCATTCAGAGCATGAAAGGAAGTCTCCTGTTTCTGAGGGAGGAGAGTCATCTCCTCTCCACTTGTATTTTTTTAAGGAAGCTGGACGATAAGGCTCCCATTGTACACTCGCCTGCCCTGGCCTCAGACAAGTGTGGTTAGATTACAAAGCAAATATGACCCAGAGAATAAGGCAACCCAGGAATTCAGCCAGCAGTCCAAGTCCTTCATGGCGAGAACCTTTCCCGGGCTCTCACTGGTAAGAATAGGACACCACGGGCTGAGGCGGTGGCAATGGGCAACAAGACAGGAGTGGGGTGTCAGGGGGCTGTCAGACTCAGAGGAAAAGATTGGAAAACCATTTATTTCAATTCACACTGGCTAAAGATGAAGCTTCTCCTGTCATTGACTTGCTCAGTTTGGGAGTCAAGACTTTCAGACCCCGGCCAACATTAATCTGAACATCTGGGCCATTCCCAGATCTGCGACAGCAGATAGCGAGCAGTCCGCTTTGACAGAGTTTACCCAGGTATGACTGGGGGGCAGGCTGGCCCAATGTGTTAAAGGCGCGTGATGGAGAACCTGTATGACGGGGTGGGTGAGTAGAGGAATATACAGAACAAAAGGAAGCTGGACCTCAAGAACGCTCGTGTCATTTGCCATTAAACCAAGGGGCACAGCTATGGCCTTTATATAAAGAACCCAGGATTCTTGTGACTGGGACTGAAGAGCTAGGAGCCTTAGAGCCCAACCCTGAACCTCTCAGTATCTCACAGGTATCATTTCCACACGGGACATTTTCTAACAACCCAAACCTAGGAAATGCAGAGCTCAGAAGGGAAGGGGAAGAAGGGAGTTAAGGACAGGGACACACCTTCTTTGACACAGGTGTTGTCCTTCCTCTGATAGCCCTGAGGGCAGTCACACATCAGGTCCCCGGAGGGGAGGACACTGCTGGTCACACCTTCTGGACACCTGCAACTTTTGCTGTTGTTGGCCTTCGGGAGACACAGCAGGCTGCAGGGCTGAGGTACACAAGCATTGCTTCCTGGAGAGAAAACACAAAAGTAGGACTTGGGTTAATAGTGTCATGGGGGAGCCAGAGAACATGGAAGGTCACCTTACAGGATGAGGCAGCGAGGAGCCTAGAAAAGCTCTGAAGTATAAATCACATAGATAAACCTAAGTAGGGGCCTACTCCTCACAGTGAGGGCTTCTCAATGACTTGTTCCCATAAGTGCTTGGGCCCATGGAGCTGGCGAAGATGGCTCAGAGATTAAGAGTACTTGTTGCTCCTGTAGAAGACCCGGGTTCCATTCCCAGCACCCACGTGGTTCACAGATGGTTCACAACCACCTGTGACTCCAGTTCTACCACTCTGGTGTCTTCTTCTGGCCGCAGTCAGTACCACAGGCACCTGTGTGGTCCACACACTTACATGCAGGCAAACACTCGTACACATACAAATGAAGTTTAAAAGATGGCTAGGACTCAAGGGACGCCCATGTTCTTCCTGGTGGTGTGGAACTGTAGGGCTTAGAAGTCAGCCAGGAAGTTGGAGTAAGGAGAAGGGTTGCGGGGCATCAGGACCTACGGTGGTGCACAGAAGCCTAACCAGTGTGTAAACCGTAGCTGGGGCAGATCTGCAGGTACCGTCTGAAAAGTCGGGATACTGAAGGAGACATGGAGACTCTTTCCTCCCCATCATCGCAGCCCCAGCGAAAGAAAAGGTAACTTGGCATGCCCACCTGCAGCCACCTGAAGGTTTGGGCAGATCTCCCATCTTTGAGTTCCTTACGACCTCCCTTATCTTTCAATAACATTTTTTTACCTGCTTCATTCAGCCTGGATGGGTTTCTGTGCAAATGCCCTTCATTGAAATATATACCTAGATAACGGTCTCCCCTTCTCAAGTCCTTTGTGCCACAGAACAGCTAACGGCTGAGTGAGAAACCACACATGGAACTGATTAGCCACTATCCTGCAATAAATCCACAGAAGGGCCAGGCACTATACTGATCTAACCACTATGCTGATCTTTCCCTTGGGTCAGCTTAGCAAAAAGAATGCCAGAGAAGATGTCCAAAACGCTACACCACACTCTTGGGCTCTCACAGAGGGACAGACATGAGCAAATCGCTTTCCTGCCCTCCCTCACCCTTCTGCCGGTGGCAGGGCAGGGTACCACCACCTATTTTGTAACAACTAGAGGCAGGACACAGCTATGGAGAGGCACAAGGCGCCAAAGTCACACAGCGTATGCATTGTTTTCTTTCGCTTGTAGCTTTCAATCACGAAACTGGGGGAAACAAACATTATAACCTTTTATAACACTCGAACTGCTGATTCTTTGGCTGAATCATTTCATAGACATATCTCCTCCCACCCCTCCCAGAAATCCATGTGATCTGTTCCCATGCACCCAAGACTTGAGCTAAGCTGGGCCAAGCTCTGCTGACAGGCTGGGAAACAAGATTCATAGATATTTTAGTTTCTTTTCCTGCTGCTGACAAAAGCAGCTTAAAGGAGAAAGGGTTGGTTCTGCTCCCAGTCACAGGGTACAGTCCATCAGGGAAGAACAAACTTGAGGAGCTGGTCCCTTTGTATTCACAGCCAATGAGCAGAGAAGGAACGATGTAGCGTTGATGTTCCGCTCCCTTTGTTTATCTATACAGTCCAGGATCCTAGCTAGGGTATGGTGAAACCCATAGTGTACAGATCTTCCCTTCTCAACTAATGAGATGGAGATAATTCCCAACAGAGATGCCTAGAGGCCCATCTGGATTGTGATTCTAGACTCTGTCAGGTTGACAATTAATACTAACCACCACCACAACAGATGACCATTAGTATTGACAAGGTTTTGGGGGTGCTGGCAACTTGACAGTTTTAAGTGGCATTATAAATAAAAAGTAAAGTGATTTAACAATGACATCATCTTGATGCTAAGAAAAAGAATATGAGGCACTATACACACACATACACATATATATATGCAAGTATATACGTGTACACACACACACACACACACACACACACGTGCACACAGAAAGAGAAACGTTTTATCCACACGATAAAACATCCAAAGACTCCAGCAAATGACTCAGTCCACCATAACAGCCTCATCGCCAGTGCAGAGCTGCCAGCCAACCAGATCAGAAGCCCTAGACACCGTCTTTCTCCGACATCTGTGGGAATCCAGGGATTCCTAGACCTCAACTACCCACATCCCTCACTATAGGAATCGACACAGGGCCACTCCTAATGACAAACAACTCAAAACAGGTATGAAATGTGCTGTTGTTTGTGTTCCAAGAAAAGGAGGGCTGACAGAACAAGTCCTCTAAACATGCTCAATTACAGGATGGCATTTCCACATGGACTGTGTCCATAAAACGACATGGCACACATTTTCACATGCACAATGAATGTCCCCAGACAAACAAGCAAACGTGTGGGTCCTATTTAAAGATGCTGATCCCAGGCAAAGCTGGACGGCTCTGCAATATGAGAGGTCATGCAGGGCAAGACCAAGTAAGCCACCAGGTCTGAGGACAGGAATTGGGCAGGGCAGAGCATTCCAGCAGGCACAAAGCCATGGCACAGAACACGGGAGTGCCACATGAGAGAGCCCCAGTGGAGGTGGAGGGAGAACCCACCACAGACCCTTTACACAGGATGCCAACAATGTGCAGTAACATGACCATCAAGTCAAGTAAATAGCAGACAAATGCCCCGTCTGAAGACCTAGCCCAGGATGTCTTCACAAGGCATACTCAGGACATTTTCAGATTCTCTCTTTGGAAAATTCCTCCAGAATCGGTTTAGGAGCCAAAAACTGCCAGCATCTCACTCAAGTATCTAAATACTTGGGAATTACCAAATTCATGTTGCCTCAAGTAACAGCTATCCACTCTCATTGCAGATGCATGGAAGTCTGTATTTATGGCAGGCTCTGAAGAAGAATTACAAGAACTCTAAAGTGCTTCAAGCCATGGCACCATCAACTAAAGAGGCCCATAATCTTGTAAAACGACCTCTTTAAAGGATGAAAGAGAAACTTCCTACCAGGAGAAACAGCAGTGGTTCTACCTAAAAACCAGCCAGGTATCAAAACCAGAAACGCCTTCTTCACCAGCCACCAAGGATCTCAAACCCAAGACCATTCCAGTTAAACTAAATTTTTGTTACAGATTAGCATCCGTCAAACGGCAACGGTCTACATTGTCGTCACATTACCAGGGCGATGCCATTCAAGCCATTGGCTTGCAGAGGGCGCAAAGATTGATGGCTTCCCTGAAGTTGAAGTTTCCAAGGCAACTTGGCTCAAATTCTCACCAGACAGGTTCCTGAACCCAGCTTTCACGTAGACATTGAAGATAAGGGGAGTATGTGAAGGCATGTGGATTTGGGAAAAGGCCAAGGATGGTGACATAAGCCTGTGAAATGCATTAGTGTGGTGAGTGACAGAGCTATCCCCTAAAAATGCACCTACTGTTACTTTATGCTTGGCTAATAGAAAGTCCTACATGTGTTAGGAGTGAATAACAAAATAAATAAATATATAAAGGTGGATGGCCTGGCAGTCAGGCCTGTGTGTATCCTGCACTGAGATACCCTCTCAGGGAGCTACAGAGGCAGGGAGGTCAAAATGAACAAGCTTATGGCTCAGGGGCTTGCACAGCACTGGTAGCCAGACTCACCACTGAAGCATTACCTCAAACTCTTTGAAAGGCTGGGAGCTTGAATTTTTGGCCCTGGAAAAATCTTGCTCAGTACTAAGGAAGGTATAAGAGAATTCCAAATGGAGAGCAAAGAGATACATTAAGTGTCCCCAGGTCAAAGTGACGGTCACAACTGATCTTACATCCCTGTCTGTGTCCTTCCCACCAGCACCTCTCTCTCAAACCAGACCTTCCTCAGGTACAGACATTAGCCCAGCCCTTGAATTACGCTCTCCAGCTAGTTTAAGTGGCAGTCACTCTTTAGGACACGAAGGGAAAATGATAACTATGCTGAGACCTGGCCAGGGTTCAGTACAGGGGTTCAGACTCCAACTGCTCCCCAGGGTTGGATGTGACTGCCCCTCAGCTGTGCTTGGGTTGCTGGGAAGTGGAGAACCTGAGACCATCAACTTCACTGGAACAGTGCCATAGAAACTGCTGGGTACACACCCAGCATGCTGTGAGCACTCATAAAAATGGAACCATGCTGGACTAGGTGGCTCCTTACAGAGCATTCTGTGGCTTGCAAAGTGGAACAGAGGGGGTGGGGTCCTTCGTCACAGGCCTAGAGAGAATGGTGCTGAGAAGGGCCTCATCAGCTCATCCTACTTTAAATCAGATGTCTCTCGAGATTAGCTGGAGCTGTATAATACCCTGCCTCAGAACACTGAAAACCTAAAACCATAAAAACCGATGCCTCCTCTTAAAAAAAAGAGAAAAAAAAATAAATGAAAAGAAAAAGGTGGCTTCTCCGTTTAGCGACAGCTCTCACACTGGTGAGAACTTTTGGAAAGACTAATTGATATCTATGACTTCTTTCTTTGCTCTACAAACCAAGGACCATAATAGCAACCCCCCCCACCCCCCGCCAGTCGTGAAGCCACATAAACAATACTGACTTATAGTTGTACAATGCTTCATAGTCTTTGAAGGGAGTTCTCACGACAATCTTCCTTAGTTCCCAAGAGATAACAGTGGTTATCTATAACTATTATTTTCCTTGTCAATTTTCTCCTCATGTGGCATGCCAAGAAGCACAAAACAGTATCTATCAAGCCTATAGTTCAAAACAGGGAAGCCAGTAGTGTGTCAATAGAGGCAAGTCAGCAGACCCGGGAAGCTACTTAATCCCGTGGAGATGGGGAAGGCGAGCTTAAAGGGACTGTTCTTCCTGGCAAAGCCTCAACTTTCTCCTGGAGAATCAGGAGTCTCCTTCAAGATAAGCAGGAAGGCAGCCAAGGAAGAACGGAAGCTTCCACAATCTCAATCTCAGCCTGCAGGACCAGCCTGGCAAAGCCTGGTGGGAGGTTCTGGAACCCTGAGCCAATAATTCTAAAAGAAGAAGCACAGCCAGGAGGGGGTGGTGCATACCTGGAAACCCAGTTCTCCGTGAGCTGAGGCAGGAGGATTGAGAGTTCCAGGAAAACCCAGGTGACCTATTGAGACTCTGTGGTGATAATGAGTTCCCCAAGATATCATGTACCCTAATAAACTTATCTGGGATCAGAGAACAGAACAGCCACTAGACAGACATAGAGGCCAGAAAATGGTGGCACTCACACCTTTAATCCTAGCCTTCTGAAGGCAGAGATCCATCCGGATCTCTGTGAGTTCAAAGCCACACTGGAAACAACCAGGCATGGTGACTCACGCCTTTTATCCCAGGAAGTAATAGCAGAAAGCAGAAAGGCATATAAGGCGTGAAGACCAGGAACTAGAGCCTGGTTAAGCTTTTAGGCTTTTAAGCAACAGTTCAGCTGAGATCTATTCAGGTGAGGACTCAGAGGTTTCCAGTCTGAGGAAAACAGGATCAGCTGAGGAAGTGGCGAGGTGAGGTGGCTGTGGCTTGTTCTGCTTCTCTGATCTTCCAGCGTTCACCCCAATACCTGACTCTGAGTTTGTTTTTATTAATAAGACCTTTTAAGATTCGTGCAACAAGACTCTGTCTCAAGAAGAAAACAACAGAAAGAATCAGACATGCCTGTAATTCCAGCAGTTGGAAGGCTAAGGCAGGGGGATGGCCAGCCTGGGCTCCATAGTGAGTTTCAGGCTAGCCTGAGCTGCAATGTGAGAATTTGTCTCTAAATAAAAATAAGTAAAATGAAAACGGAAGTTGTTCCCCTCTCTGCTCATCCCTTCTTTCCACAAATGAGAACTGAGCACCTACTAAGTTCTATGCACTGGTAAAACATTGAGGAGAGAAGATAAGACATTCATTTCCTGAGGTTCAGACGTTCAAGGTAGGACTATGAATGAAAACAAACACAGCCACACAAAGCATGGCCACAGAGGTAGGTATGTTCAGTGGGCAGTCAAGCATCTGGGCAAGCATGCATCTGAGCACCCAGCAGGCACCCCTCCTTGTGAATGTGTCAAACAGGGATTAAGCACATGCTGGGTCTCTCACAGCTGCAACCAGAAGCCCCTACCACCCACCAATGAGGAGCCGAGGGCAGGAAAAGGGTGTAATCACCCACCGAGCACCAGCGCTCCAGGCAGGCAGAACATGCTGTCTTCCAGCTGTTTGTGTATCATTAGAAAAGGAATTAAGATGTCATTAGGAAGAAATTAAATAATGTGCATGTTGTCGTGACGACGGAGAGGCAAACTGCCAGATCTTGCACTGAGCTGAGATTGCCCACATGCAGCCCCTTTCTGGAGACCAAGTCTGGGGAGATAGAAGAGGAGACTGCCTCACCAGAATTTTTTCCTTTGTAGAAAATCTTCATGTCCATCAGGCCTGTGAGCTGGCTTGCTAGGATCTCCATCTGGGATCCGCTGTATTTCGAAGCTCTGAAGATGCTCAGCTGTGACCAGTCATCCCAGTAGATTTCATTCTAAAGAGAAAACCTTTGCCTGTTAATCTGGTTCAGTGTGACAGAATAAAGGGTAGATTATTGAATCTACTCTGAAAAGAAAAAAGAGAGCAGGGTGGTGGGGGTGGCGGCACACGCTTTTAATCCCAGCACTCGGGAGGCAGAGCCAGGTGGATCTCTGTGAGTTCGAAGCCAACCTGGTCTACAGAGTGAGTTCCAAGACAGGCACCAAAACTAAGCAGAGAAACCCTGTCTGCTAAGTGATCAGATTAAGGGAGTGTGCTACCACTGTCTGGCTTCTATGTTTTCTTAAAATGGCTTGCTATTTCCTCTGATCTCCAGGCAAACTTTATTAAAGCACAAATAAAACCACCACCTTTCAGCACAAATAAAATATCACCACAACAGTGGTCCTTCTCTCAGGAGACTTTACAAGGACAAGGGCCACTCCACACCACCATTCTGTGGGCACAACAGATAATTAGTGAATAACAGGCCTCGTCAAAATTTCACTTAAGTCCAACTTTCAAAGGCTTTATTGACACCTCACCAACTTCCCACAGGGGGAAAAAA
>CABHPQ010175457.1:0-21303 GCA_902168405.1 Peromyscus aztecus
GTTGCAGGTGTGGCTTCCCACCTCAGGGGGAAGGAAGGGTCAACTCCACAACCACACCAACGTGTATTCGTGGACTTTCCCCAGTGATTCCATAGGCTTGGGATAGTCTTTGTTCTACTAGACATGAAGTATATGGCAAACACTCACTTTCCTTGTTTCTTGCATGTGTGTATGTATATAGTGTTATATATACGTGTGTATGACAGTTCACATGTGTGTGGGCACACACGAGGCAACCTGAGGCTGACACTAGGGGCCTTCCTCAATTGCTCTCCACCTTATTCACTGAGGCAGGGTCTCTCAATCGAACCCAGAGCTCACTGACACAAGTCTTGCTAGACAGCTTGTTCTGGGATCCCCCATCTCCACCTTCAAGGTGCTGACATCATGGACGGACTGTCACAACCACTGGGATGTCAACCTCTCGCCCTCTGTTTTCAGAGCAAGTTTGCTTCACTCACTGAGCCGCCTCGTCAGCCCTGAAATGCTTCTTATTTTATTTTACTACATTTTTTTTTGTTTTTTTTTTTGTTGTTGTTTTTCAAGACAGGGTTTCTCTGTGTAGCTTTGCGCCTTTCCTGGAACTCACTTGGTAGCACAGGCTGGCCTTGAACTCACAGAGATCCACCTGCCTCTGCCTCCCAAGTGCTGGGATTAAAGGCGTGCGCCACCACCGCCCAGCGTTATTTTACTACATTTTATTTTATCTTATTTTACTTATTTGTAATGGGGAAGGGTGCATGCATGCCACAGCACATGTGTGGAGGTCATACCAGACGTAGTGGCTCAGATGTGTGACTGCTCGGTTCCTGGTTGGTGGTGCTGTTTGGGTAGGCTGAAGAGGTGTGGCCAGGCTGGAGGAAGTGCGTCACTAGGGCGGGCTTTGAGGGTTTGAAGGCTCGTGGATTCTTGGCATATAGAAGGGAGAGTTTACGTGGGCATATGGCTCCAGAGGGATAAATGCTGGGGCAGCAGACAGCAGGCATGGCAGCAGGACCAGCCGAGAGCTCACATCTCAGAGCACAAGCAGGAAGCAGAGGAGAGAAGTCAGGTAGAGACTCATTCACAGGAGCACTGATTCACATTCATACACACACGGAAACAAACGGACTGTTTCCACATATCATTTGAAAACAAACTGGGAGTTTACCTCAGGCCTGGCAGGGCGGAAAACACTTAGAGTTCATGACAAAGCATGGGGGGGGGGGTCATGACCTCAGGATGAGCTGTTTCTGTGACACTGGACAGAAGAGCACAACAGATACAATAAGACCCACAGGTGGAGCTACAGTTCACAGACACCCCAAGTGAGATCAGATAAAAAGGGGTGCTTCATAGAATCACATTGATTTACAAACACACAAGCAAACAGCACCGTAGGAGGGGGTTGCCAGGGAGATGAGGAGGCTACTCAGAACACAAGCTGAGAAATGTAAAGTCAACCCACAAAGGGGCTGGCTGGGTGGCTCAGAGGTAAAGGGCACTGGCTGCTCTTGCAGAGGACCCGAGTTTGGTTTCCAGCACCAACATGGAGACTCACAACCACCTGTAACTTCAGTCCCAGGCATCTGATGCCCTCTTCTAGTCTATATGGGCACCTGCACACTTGCAGTATGTATACACACACACACACACACACACACACACACACACACACACACACATACAATAGAGTGAAAATAAAAATTTGTAAATAAATCCGCAAACAGATAGCGTCTTACCTCCACCATACTGGAAAATACTAAGCTGCCTGACAATAGCAGTGAGCAACCACTTTGCCACCCTGGCTGTATCAGGTAGAGATTCATACACATCCTGTGCCTAGAAATCCAACTCCTCAGTATATTCTCTCAAGTCTCTGGCAAATGTGCACCCCCCCCAAAAAATGCAAACCAAAGTTGGAAACAGCCTGCATGCCCATCAATGGGAAAGGAAGAAGTTGCTGTTGATATATTTGTACAGTGGGGCACCATATAGAAATTAAAATGAATGAACTCCAATTGCACACACAGCAACATGTAAAGCCCTTTTGAAAAACATAAAATATATTTAAAAATAAAAGTTGTGGGACGACTCATATGGTGTAGTGCCGTGGATACCAACCCCGGGCTATGTAAAGCGATGCCATGTATTATTTATGGACACATATGTACTGAAAATATTTTTAAAGCACGAAGAACTCCGAGCTAGGGCAGAGCTGTTTCTGGGGCAGGAAAGCACTGCATAGAACTGCAAAGTTTTTGCAGATGGAACCAACTGTTCTAGGTGCCTTAGCTCCTAAAAACACAAACAGAATAGCGGAGACAGATAATAGCAAAAGCCCCCAAGGCTCCCAAACCTGTGGTACACGTGTGTTTGCTGTCCGGCACAGAGATTCCTGGGGGAGCCTCTTTGGCCAGTTTCCTGGTGTAAATATTTCCACTGTGACCAAATCCAAGCCATCAATTTGAAGTTAGTGGCCACAGCTCTGGGAGATGCCGCACACAATAGGTTCATGAGAGCTGATGGACCGGCTCTGCCACACTGCTCAGTCATCTCTACTGCCCTCCATCCCCAGCAGCCCCGCCTGCATGTCATGTCAGAGTGGGGTTTTCTCCTGAGGGTCGCAGGCTTGGAAGCCTCTGAGACACCTGTTGAAAACATGCAGCTTCAGCTGTGAAGCCTGGAATTGTGGGAAAGAACGGGGCATCATCAAAGTCCTGTGGACGATGTGGCCACAAGTACAATGCTTGTATCCCAACTCGCAGCCTTACTGTTCCCACCCCCAGGCTCCTGAACCAAGCAGAAACTCCTCTGGTCCTCGTGGCACAAACTGTTTCCTCTTCATCCACTGAGACAGCAAAGGGGGAGGAGCATCAGGCAGAACCGGAGCAGCCCACCAAAAACAGGCTCCTTCTTGCTGCACCCAGACCACACCTCTGCCTCCTGCTAAGTCTAAACACAGGAGGACCCAAATGAGGGACTCCTCCCACACACCCATACTGGGCCTCAACAAAAGAGGAGACATGACTGCCATGAAGCTGAAGAACCCATGCTTTGTTGTCCCGGCCTGGGGATCATGAGATGGCAGGTGTCCACTCAGACTCAGCATCCTCACTTGCACAGTGAGTTCAAAGGGCAGCCGTGGAGCAGCGACGGACAGAACCATATGGCTTCAGTACCAAGAACAATCAATACATGTGACATACTGTGTTAGCAGGGAAGGACAGATGCCATGTGCTCATCCCAGCAGGTGCCACCTGACAATAACCCTTCATGAAAAAAAAAATCCTCAGTAAATCGGCCACAGAAGAAACACACCACAAGCATAAGATAGGCCATGTATGGGGCCCACAAGACGGCTCACTGGACAAAGGCATCTGCCACCAAGACTGACCTAGGAGCCACATGGTGGCAGGAGAAAACAGTCTTGCAAGTTGTCCTCTGACCTCCACATGCTGGTCATGGCATATGTGCACACACATGCACACAATTAACTAAATAATAACAAATGAGAAGATACAGGCTGTGTAGGAAAGCCTCCAGTCTCTCAGATCTCTGCCATTCTCATGCAACACCATTCTAGAAGTTCTAGCTGTAACGATTAGACAAGGAAAATTAAAATAGAGGACACCCGAGAGAGGGAAGAGGGAAGATCACTTCTGTTTGCTGATGACATTGGAAAAAAAAAAAAAAAAAACAAGCACAAAAACACTAGAGACCTCCAAAATCTGTTAGAACTGAGATGGGTTCAGGGGAGTTCCAGAGCATAAAACCAACCTCTGAAAGCAAGGTCCGTTCCCTCACTTTGTCAGGAAACACCCTGGAAAGAGACCCAACATCAGGTCCATTTGAACGGCAACATCACAGCATTGGAGGCCTGGGCAGATGCCTCCGTGGATGAGAACCAGAGTTCAGATCCCTGGAACACACAGGAATGCTGAGTGGGTGTGGCAGCTGCCTCTAATCCCAGCACAGACGGGAATTCTGGGCAAAGTGGTTAGCTGCCCTAGCCCAATCAGTGAGGTCCAGGTTCAATGAGAGACTCCGTCTCCATGAATAAGAAGTAGAGAACAAAGAACCCCAGAAAACACTCTGACCTCCCCATGCGTACACTCACACTGCCACTGCACACACATACACATGTAAAAAGAAAATTAGTACATAGTACACTTAACCAAAGATGTGAGAGAATCATCATGGACAGCACAGAGCAGTGGTTCTCAACCTTCCTAATGCTGCCACCCTTTAATACAGTTCTTCATGCTGTGGTGAACCATAAATCTATTTTCTTTGCTCCTTCATAACTGTAATTTTGCTACCGTTATGAATCATAATGTAAATATCTGATATGCAGAATATCTGATATGCAACCCCTGTGAAAGGGTCATTCAACCCCCAAAGGAGTCACACCCTACAGGTTAAGAACCCTTGGCATAGCCAGGCAGTGGTGGCACATGCCTTTAATCCCAGCACTCGGGAAGCAGAGGCAGGTGGATCTCTGTGAGTTCAAATTCAAGGCCAGCCTGGTCTACAGAGTGAGTTTCATGACAGGCTCCAAAGCTACACAGAGAAACTTTGTCTCGCGATGGGGGGGGAGGGGACGACCTTGGCATAGGAGCATGGCTGGAAAAAACTGCAGACAACACACTTCCCATGTCCATGGACAGAGTTTAACACTGCTCAAAAGTCCACACTGCCCAAAGAGATCTGCAGATTCGATGCAATTGCTATAAAAATGCACAGGAATAGAACAAACATTCCTAAAATTTGTATGGAACCATAGGGAAAAAAAAAAACCAACCTGTACTAGCTAAATTAATCTGGAGTAAAATGAATCAAACAGGGCTGGGGTGGAACTCAGTGGGAAAGTGCTCATTTGCCTAGCAAGTGTGAGACCCTGCACGGCCAGTAAAGGGGGGTGGTTATTGCACACCTGACTTCACATACACTACAAAGCTGTAGTGCCCGAGGCAGCATGGCCCTGGTGTAAAAATCGACATGTTAATTAACCATACAAAATGGACAGCCCAGACATCAAATCACACATTATTTCTGGACAATTACTCTCAACAGATCCCATGAAAACACAACAAAAAGTGCGTCTCTTCAATAATGATGTTGGGAAAACTGGTTGAAGAAAGAAGTTGGACTCTTGTCTCATGCCACCTACGAGAGTCAGTTCCGAACAGGCTACAGCTGCAAATGTTAGACTCAAAGACAGAAAATATAGGGAAAATGAACCAGACCATTGGTGTAGACAAAGATGTCTTCTTTATAATCCCAAATTCACAGACAGGGAAAGCAAAGATAAACAGCAGGACGTCCCACTGACACACTTTACCACCAATAGAACAGTGAGAGGATAATGCAGGGACTAGAAAACATCACGAGCTATGCCAGGGAAATCATATGCAAACTATACAAGGAATCCAAGCCAACGGAGGAAAAAGGAGCCCACGCAAACCCTGAATGGACACCGAGGAAGACGTGTGGCACATGGCCAGAGACTGGAGGCTTCTCACACATTTACCCTCAGGGATATAGATGCAAGTCCAAACTGCAAGGTGAAGTCAAACCCACACTTGTTGAAAGAGCTACTGTCAGAAAAAAAAAATAGAGATCACATGTCATCGCAAGTGTGAGTCCTGCACATTGTTGGTGGGGACATAGATTCATACAAACAACCAGGAAAGCAGCATGGAGGTCACAGACACTCCAAAGAGAACTATTACATGACCCAGCCATCCCACTGCTGAGTTTGTGTCCAGACATTTTAGATTCCTTTTCAAAGGCCCAGACATGGGCACACTGAAGAGATATCTGCCCCCATGAGGTGTCCTCTATAACAGCCAGGATGCAGAAGCAGCCCACAGGTCCATCAATGTACACAGAAAGAAAGCATGGCATAGCAACACTGTGGAATACTATACAGCCCTAAAATAGGGAGAAGTCCTGCCGTTTACAACCACATGGATGATCCTGGAGGGTGTTGTGCTAAGTGAGATAAGCCACACACACAGAAGAGGCACATGTACCACAGGATCTCACCCGTTGGTGAAACCTAAGATTGAGCTGGGAAACACTGACAGCATGAAGTAGTGATTATGACAATAATAATCTCAGGATATTTCAAAGTTGCTTAAAATAATACATTTTATTACAGATGTTTTCACCATGAACAATAAGTGCATGAGGGACCAGATCTGTTAGTCTGCAGGGTATAACCAGTCTACACCAGAAACACATACTAAGACACCAGACATTCTCCCAAATGCATTCAACAAGAATCCGTCAATCAAAAACAAAAGCATAAGTACTTCCAAGAATTACCCGGTGAAGTAGTTGCTAAACCCTTGAGAATATCTGACTGGCAAGAAAAAAGAACCAGGAAACACTAAGGGCAGGGAATAGACATGTGCATGGCCATGAGAACAACAGCCAACACCTGCTGAGCATCACCTATGGGTGAGTCATAAGCTAAGCTCCTCTGAGCTCCTCCCTTAAGCCTCACAACAGCCAAGTGAGGCAGAGGCTCTTCCACCCATTTTGCAGAGGAAAAAAATTGAGGCATGAACAGCACAAGTTTGGCTTACTGACTTAGTGGTCGAAGAAAGATTCAAGAGCACCAGACCCCAGTCAGTGCCTTCATCCATTCCCACAGCTGTGGAGGTTCCAAAGGGGAACCCTGTTGCAACTGGAAGCATCTAGGCAGAAGTGACCTAAAAGGATGACTGAGAAGGGAAGATCTGTGGGTCTGGACCAGTGGAGACAAAGGTCGGACACAGTCAGAGTTAAGTACTGGGAGGCCATCTGGTAACACATGCACACACCATGATGTGAGATCACTTGAGTTCTCATGCCATGACCAACAGTGAGGCAGGTGGGGCAAAGAGCAGTGTCCCTGGACCCTGCACACTGAGGTCCTGTTTCTCAGAGACGTGGGTTTGTTTGTTTGTTTGCTTGTTTGTTTGTTTTTCAAGACAGGTTTTCTCTGTAGCCTTGGCTGCTCTGGAACTCACTCTATAGACCAGGCTGGCCTCAAACTCAGAGATCCACCTGCCTCTGCCTCCTGAGTGCTGGGATTAAAGGTGTGCACCGCCACCACCGCATGGTTTAGAGACTCAGATCGTAACTCCTTTCTTCCCAGCTCTGCGCCCTTAAGCAATTACTCAATATCTCTGTAGCTCTAAAATGCCGTTCATGGAAGTAACCGGTTCAAACTGGTGCAAAGGTTGAGCCACACGATATTCACGAGGCATTGCACACACTGGAGTGCTCAGCACAGTCAAGTCCTTCTGTGATTTTTACCACTGTCATCAAATGCTGACCCCACATGAGTGGCTCTGACTATTGGGCTGTCCAAGTCATTTATCCTTAAAATCTCTGAGGAAGTGGGGATCAAGGGATTTCCAAACATAGCAGCCCCTGGAACCGCCATATCCTCGCCAGCCACTGTTTCCTGTTTTGAGGGATAGCCCTTGTTCGGGGTCCCTAGGCCCCTTCTCCTCTCTCCTGGGCTGAGAACATGATGTCATAGGTGAAGCATCAAATGCTACAAGTCAGATTTTCTGGTGGAACAAACGGAGCCTGCATCCATTTCCCACCACAGCCCCCAAGCGAGAACAATTAAGCCTGGACACTTTGGACTTTTTGCAAAGAATTAATGGTGCCGTGAACGCACAGGGGTGGCCAGACTCATCATTTATGAAGTCTCCGCCACTTTAAGTGGGAAGTTGGCTGAGGTAAGGGGAAGCTGTGGAGGTAAACACTGGCAGAAGCCATCAGGAGGCTCTGCCCTATCCCTGAGAATTGACTACGTCCCATTAAACAACATAAAATAAGTCCTGTGATAATGAATGACCCTCAGACGCCAGCGCCACAGCACGGCTATGTTAAATTTCCCTGAAAGTACTGGGCTGGAGTTTTGCTCGCTGGCTTGGAAAGCTAGGAATTCCTTGATGACACCGGCAGACAACACCACGGTGTCCCCGGCTGTGAAGAGCACACCAACCTGGGACCCACAGGATTTCAGCTGCTCTTGTAGCAGGGTCACAGGAGGCTGGGGCAGCGCTGGAAAGTGCTCAGAGAGGAAATGCAGAGGCTCACAGGGAGCAGAGAGGGAGAGAACTGCCAGTCTCCAGGTAAAGGCAGGAGGGCTCCTTCCTGAGGCCACCAGGAGGGACATGCGGTTCACTCGGGTGGGGAAGGTACGTAGCAAGAACTGGCTCTTTCCAGAGTCTTTACACATCCAGGGTCAAGCCAAGCTTGAACATAGCAGGACCCCACAAATATTTTCCAATGAATTCCATCAGGGTACAGCATCCACTTAAAAAGGTATACGTGGTGTATACAGATGACTGCATGGGGATCCAGCATTGAGCAGGAGACCCTGGCTTGGTCACCCAGTGTTCTCCAACCCCCGGGATAGTGCGGGTCCGTCCCCCTGCCTCCACCTCCCTGTTCCCGTTACTTCCTGTTTGTCATCCCAAAACACCTGAGAGAAGCAATTAAAGGGAATTAAAGGAAAGAACTGTTGCTTCTGGCTCAGGTTTGAGGAGACGCAGCCCATCATGGCAGGAGCCTGGGGCACCAGCTTCTTCACACCTTGGAAGATCAGGAAGGGACAGGAAGCTGGGCTGGACTGCAAACCCTAAGACCTGCCCCCAGCAACCCACTTCCTCCAATAAGACTCCACCTCCTGAAGGTTCCAAATAGCGCCACCTGCTGGGAACTAGGTGTTCAGACAGGAGCCTGTGGGGTGCTCTACCCTTGGGATTCATCCATGTGGCCATTCTCAATGCATTCTTTATGTCTTAATTTCTTTTTCTCAAAACTATGTCTGTGCAATTCAGACATGTTTCTGTGTATGTTTGCCGGCCTTTAGGGGAATCTTGCTTTTCTATTCTACTCCCAGGGAGCACGGGCTACTGTCCCTGTTCACTTCCAGTCTCCCAGTGAACATCTGGGTGGTTTCCCTGACTTGGTATCAGGAAGTGGCCATACTGCTCACAGAACATGAATGCATTTGGTATTTGTGGAGGCCTCAGAGTGCTCAAGCAGATGCACCAACCCAATCTCAAACCAGCCATACAAAGTGGCCCCAGATCTCTGCATTCTTGACAGCACTTGACATTCTTGGCTTATGGAGACAGTTTGCCCAAGATAGTGTGTGTGTGTGTGTGTGTGTGTGTGTGTGTGTGTGTAAGCATCATGTCATGCTTTCCTGCAAACTCTCAAAACCTAGGAGGTGTGTCTATTAGTTGTTCTGTTAGACAGTTCTTACAGCAGCTGTCGCAAAATACCGGAGGCTGCCAACTTTACAAAGAGAAAGGGGTTGTCTAGATTTGGAGTTTCACAGTCTAAGCTCCAGTGTATGTCTGGCCTCTGGTGAGTACAGCACCGTGTGGTGGGAGCGTTTGTGCATGAGAGTGAGTTGTCACCTCTCCCGGGGGAATAGAGGACACGTGTCTTATCACAGCCATGTTCTAAGAACTCATCGAAAAGGTTACTCAGCACTGTCATCTAGGAGAACTGTGAGGCACACCTTGGATGCGTGGAGAGGACTAGTTGAAGCAGGAAGTCCTGCCTTGGATGCAGGTGGCACCATCCCATAGGCTGGGGGTCTGGACAGAATAAGAGGAAGAGGAGGAAAGTGAAGCTTGCTGCCTGTAGCAATTCCTCCCAGACTCAACCCCTCCATCTTGGAAGAAGGCCCCTTAAGACTCAGGGTGTTTACAGTGAAACATTCCGTCCTGCAGAGAAGCTCCTTAGGCTCAGGAAGGAAACAACTCAAAACAGCTCCAGGAAGTCCCTGAAACTGAGCAGATTCACTAGGCCCTCCCTCTCCAAGAGGATACAAGTGATATAGACTACTAAAGAGTCACTCTGAGGAGCCGAGCTGCCTGGAAGAGGCTCAGGCCAACTGAGGCACCAGGAAAGGACACTCTTTACCCATTGAGCTGCCTGCAGGCTGTGCAGTGGGCTCCAGGTTCCCAGCTTTGTGAGCTGTCACCCAGGCTGGGGTAGGCTTTGGTGATACAGCTGTCCTTGAGACATGACCTCTCACTAGTCTGGGACTCACTGGCTATTCTGGCCCACCAGTAAACTACAGGGAGCCTCCAGCACTGCAGTGACAGATACATGCCACCCACCAAGCTTCTTGTATGGGTGCCAGGACTCGAACTCAGGCCCTCATGCTTACAAGACAAACACTTGACTCACTGAGCCTTGGCCCCAGCCCAGACCACAACTGTGTGAATCTCTCCCCCTGGATGTGAGAGGAAGAAATAAATAGAACTCTGTCCCCATGGAGCTGGGATGTTCAACAAGTATTGAAAGAGCTCAGAGGATGATTAAGAGGCATTGGGGAAGGGGCAGCCAGAGAGGGTTAGAGAGGCATGAGTTTGGGGAGGAAACTGACCTGGGATGAATGATGGGAAGGAACTACTGAGAGATAAGGCTCAGGCAAAGCTGAGCACAGCAGCCCTGAGCAGCCAGATGAGAACAGAAGGGGGCCCAGGGACATGGGCTGGGTGACGCTGTTGGGTCATGGTCTCTGGCACAGTCAGAACAAGAGAGAGTGCATCCTATTGCCAAATTAGTACAACCTGCTCTCCGCTCAATGGTGCATCCTGCCTCTGGGTGGACAGACTCCAGGGGTGTGAATGACTGTTCAGACTCTTTAGAAGGATGGGGCTGGCTGGTCGGGCTTGTTTCTGATGACTTTCCTGCAGAGACCACAGTGGTGTCAGGATCTGAAAAGTGGTGGTGAGAAGGCAAAAGAAACATTCCGTGTGGCCGTTCCACCAGCAGTCATGGTGGCTTTCTCTCCTGCTGTGAGGCATCATGTTGGAGTACCTTCCTGACTGCCTTAAACCTGGCACGCTGGAAGTGCCGGCTTCCGGGGCTCTCCTCATCCACCCAATTCTGAGACTCCTCTGAGAGTTTTCTAGGGTCTTCAGAAACAAACCTGGGAGTCAGCCCCTGCAAGAGCACTATCTGGGAAGCCACAAAGAGATAAACCTTCATTCCCCAGCCTCATCTGACTCAAGAAAAAAAAAAAAGGAAGAGTGACCTTTGCTAGACTTCTCCCACACATGGCCAGGTTGGCCCTTGGGACATAGAGCAGCATCCCTGAATCCAGCAGAACGGGTGTCAGCAGCTGCCCACCAGTCCTCACACCCTGTGGGACAGGAAGTCATCCAGTACCCAGGGACAGCGCCTGGGGAGGTGCTCGCTGCTCACTGCTGTGGGAGTCAATGTAGTTACTGCTTCTGTCATTAAGAATGATAAAAGTGTGTTATTCTGAGATGTCTGCCTGTCTGTCGTCTGTCTGTCTATGTCCCCGGTACCCATATCAATCTTTCCAAGTATCAAACAGGACTGATGGCATTCATTCTCACACTTGGGTCACTTGGCATTTACTGTTCCCTCCAGGTCCAACACCCTTCCATCCTCCACTCTTACAAGCTCTGGTTTATATTTTCAGGATCTAGCCTAGGACACAGCTTCCCAGCTGAGAGCCACTGATTCCCGGAGCCATGGAGCTGCCCTCAGTCCCATCTGGAAGTCCACAAGGGCACTGAGTGTAACAGCTGGAGGTGTCCCAGGTGAGGGTGCCCCAGGAGGAGGCACAGACAGCTTACGGAGAGCACACGCCTTCTCTTCAGTTTTATTGTTCAAGGAGACTGGACCTGGGAGCCTCCTTCCAAGGATCAGTGAAGAACCAGGGGACAGACACAGCCACCCTCTGGAATTTCCCATCCACAGGGTTGGCCCCGACTCTTATCTGGATCAGAACTCATCCTTCTGGGAAGAATCCTGGAACCTTGGCCCATAATAAAGAACCTTGGGGGCTGTGGGGCAGGGTCTCTCTTTAAGAACAGTAACTCCAGCCTTTTAAAGGGTTCTTTCGACTTTCCAGGCAGCACAGACTGCTTTATACCATCAGTTCTCAACTCGTGGGTCACAACTCCTTTGAGGGTCAAGTGACCTTCTCACAGGGGTCACCTGAGACCATTGGAAAACACACGTATTTACATTATGATTCGTAGCAGTAGCAAAATTGCAGTTCTGAAGTAGCAACGAAACTAATTTTATGGTGGGGGGTCACCACAACGTGAGGAACTGTATTAAAGGGTCGAAGCATCAGGAAGGTTGGAAACCACTGCTTTGTACATTTAGCTGCATTCAATCTCACAGCATCCCAGGGAGCCTGCACGTTGACCTCTAACCCACACACCTCCTCTCTATGCACCACTCACGGAGCAGTGGTACCACTTGGAATCATTTCCCAGAGTGACTCAAGGCTGCTCTGAGGCCACAGCACAGGCCACAGACAGGAGGGATGAGCCTGCACTGCTTCCCTCCTGCTGCGAAGCAATTCAACAACCTTCAGACAGAGGACATCACTGACCCTTCAAAGAGGAAGGGGCATGGGGCAGAGGGGTGAGGAGAAAAATCTACAGCTAACAAGCCACAGAAACAGGGTTCAAAACCCAGGGAGGAATTTCTATCCTAAAGGGATGGAGGCTGAAAAATGGGGAATGGTTTACCCAGTCAAGGTCATGTACATTGTGGATGTTGGCACACAGAAGGCAAAGCCTACTCTAGTCCCTCTGTCTCCCCAGGGCCTCCTTTAGTCTAAGGTTCCCAATCTCCCCAGGTCCTCCTAGTCTTGGGTTCCCCCCCATCTGTTTCTCTAGTCCAGGTTAATCCTTCTCCTGCCACGGGGAAGCCCAGCTTCCCTTTGTGGCTGTCCGTGGTATAGAACAGGTAGGTTTTTCTGGTCTTTCTGGGTAAGGATTTTCCAGGCCTGGCACCTTTCAAATACCTCCACATCAGCCATCATCAGCTGGAACCTGCACCCTGCTAATAAATTGAGAGTGTCGCTTCTCCCAAACCACATTATTACCGCTTATAATTTTGATCCTTCATTTGCATACGAAAATTAGTCCTGTGACATGCGTGAATTTTATTTTATTCTTGAACTAATTATAAACAAGAATGCCATGTTATTTACATAACTAATTACTGTTCCTTCTGCTCCCGGTTTTAAAACAGGGGCCATCCTGCGGCGGTTAACCGCGCAGATGAAAACCTACGTTAAAGTTTAGAAACTTGTTCCATTTGCATCTAGTACAAATCCCTCTGAATGGGAGATGATCTGCTCCATTTTAATAGAGCTAAATTAGGTTGATCTTAATTTATAGTTAATTTGAATAAATAATTCCTCTCTACCTGAGTCTGTTTTTCAGCAGCTCTTTGGAAATGTTTATTAACCCATAAATCTACTGCCTTCCTTTGGGGGAATTTTAAGGGTCCTTTAAACTCAGGGCATATGGCATGAAGGGAGAAACTGCTCTCTGGAAAAGCAGTTGGGGAATCCAGGTACCAGACCCAATGGTGTAAGTCCTGTGTTGGGTGCCTCTGGGTGAATACACGCCCCTCTCTGAACTTCGGGCCTCTTTGTCATTAAAAGGTTAAGAGTTGGGAATGTGACTCAGTTGGTCAGTGTTTGCCTGGCATGCATGAGTCCTGGGTCCTCTCCCCAGCCCTGCATAAAACAAAACATGGTAGTGAATTTCTGAAATCCCAGCACTCGGGAGGTAGAGGACCTGGAGTTCAAAGTCATTTTTAGCTACATAGAAAGTTCCAGGCCAGCCTGGACTACATATGACCTTGTCTCAAACAGTGACGATAGTAATCTGAGCCGAACTGGATGGTCCCTAAGCGTCCACCCTCTAATGTTCTGAGTGTGTGTGGGGCGGGGAGGGTCCATTTTCCTCCCGCCCAACTTCATTCTTCATTTTAAAAATCTGATTCTTCTTATGGTTGGAATCTTAACTCACCCTGATCCACAGGAAACTGGTTCATTTTCTTGGCTATGATACAAGAGTCTGGTGGAAGCTGTGCAAAGGGGGTGCCGCGGCTGGGGGGAGGGGCTGGGGCTGGGGGAGGGGCACCCTGCCGACAACAGGGCTGCACAGTGGCTGGACAGGAACTCAATACTCTGTCCTTGAACACTGTTCGGATCATCCCAGCTGGGAGATGGGCATCAGGAGCATGGCTATGGGATGTGAGCTTCAGACAGCGTGTGAATGTGGACTTCGGAGTAGCCAGGTTTGAACGGGGCAGGATGGGAGCTGTGCCCTGATATCCTGGCCTGGGAAGGACCTCCCCCTCTGCACCATTAGCTCTCTGCTACACTGATCCATTAATTTGTTCAACACTTGCCCCTGTAATTCACTGAGAGTGCTCTGAGGGGAAGCTGTGGACGGAGGCATCTCTCTTAACGGTTCCACAGGGGTGTAACCTGGCACCTCTTCCCAGTCTGCAGGGTGATCGCACAGGGCAGACTGACTAGTAATTGGGTGTCTCAGGCACAGAGCTGAATCACAGAGCTCATAGCCTACCGTGGTCTGCAGCTTTGTGAATGACACTCCCTTTGTTTTTTCCGGTCTCATTATCTACCTATGACTCAGAACTGGGTGAGGGTAGGAGGAACCTAGGCTGGAGCACACAGGGGTTCTTGATGAGGGCAACAATGCCTCTCACGGGCCTCATTAGAAAGCAGGGTCATTCCACTCCTCAGATGTAAGAGAAACTGAGACCCAAAGTCAGGACCAGTGCGGTAGCCCAGAGCAGGCTGGGACGGAGGGTGTCTCTGTCCGTGGTCCTGAATATGGAGAGTCCGGAAACGCTGTGGAGGAAGAACACTCTTTTGACATGGTTTTCACAGAACTGCAGTTTGCAAGAAAGAAAGTTGTTTTCCTCTGGCCATCTAAAGCGTCCCAGCTTCCATCTCACACACACACCACCCACATCCTGCACCAGCATCGTGAAGGCCAAATGCCTGTGCTGGCATTCTCTTGTCCGGGACTTGGGTGGAAGAACACCGGCCGCTGTGCCAGGCTTACCAACTCTGAGCAGCCACACTGCCCTCTCCCCAGTCAGTCTATATGGTGGCTACTCCTGCCTTCCCCAGCTAGGAAGTGTATAAGAGCTGAGTTTAAGTCCGGCACCCATGTTCTCAGGCCGTGTGCTGTAGAGAAATGTCTTTCCCACGTGGCCATTCAGGAGCCTCCATTCCACAGTAGGGAGTCCTGAGACCGCCACTCTGAGATGCTGCAGCCACCTTTCTTTGCAAGGGCTGGAAGGGCTGGCTGAATGTCTGTTAGTGAGCCCACAGCAAACACTCATGGTGTGAGCGCCTCAGAATAGGAAATTCATCCTCAAGCTGAGGCGATGCTGGCCACCCAGCCCCGAATTCCCTGCTCTATCACTCACTCCCACACAGCAAATGAAGCCAAACTGTCTCCATCTGAAACATAGAAACAAGGACAGGAAACAGCACAAAGTCACCTGGGAGCAGGGTGTGGCCTGGTGGGTAGCATGCATGAAGCCCTGAGATCCATTGCCAGCATCAACATAAACTAGGCAGGGTGGTCCCGACCTGTGACACCTTCACTGGGAAGGTAGATACAGAAGGACCCAAAGTTCAAGGTCATCCTTAGCTACATAGCGAGTTTAAGGCTAGCCTGGACTACATAAGACCCATCTTTTTAGAAAATCATCAGGCAATGGTTTCGAGTGCCTTTAATCCCAGAACTTGGGAGGCAGAGGCAGGTGGATCTCTGAATTCATGGCCATCCTGGTCTACAGAGTGAGTTCCAGGACAGTCAGGACTACACAGAGAAACCTGTCTCAGGGGGAAAAAAATCACCGGGTGAGCTTGAAACTAGAAATCCTGGCCATGTCAGTCCAAATGACCCACATCAAATCTCCCCTTGGGGCTCACCCTTGGGGCTCATTTGAATACACAATCTTCCCTGTTTAGCCACATTGACTGGACTCCCTCCAGGCCCTCTGAAGTGGTTCTCTGAAGATCTCTGGACAGCAGCTTCTCCCGAAAGCCTGTGCCAACCGTCTCTTCTCTTTCTCTTTCTGGAATGCAGGCAATGCCAAGTTTCGGTCCACACAGAGACTAAATTCCAGCTTTCAGGAAGAGTGCTTATTGTGAGTAAGCTGATAGCTGTGGGAGACAGGCCTCCAAGAGCCAGGACATCTCCGGTGGGACTCGCCCAGGACTCAGGCTGGAAGACTCGGAGGGAGGAGGAGGAAGCCCTCCTGGCTGGAATGCCTGTATTAGTTAGCTTGGCATCTCTGTTAGCCAAATGCCGGTGGTGGTTTACATGAGAATGATCCCCTGGGGCTCATAGAGTTGAATGTTTGGTCCCTAGTTGATGGACTGTTGAGAAAGATTAGGATGTGTGGCCTTGTTGGAGTGGAGGAGGTGTGTCATTGGGGGTGGGATCTGAGGTTTCAAAGGTCCAGACAGACAAGGCTGTCTGTCTGTCTGTCTGTCTGTTTCCCCCCCCCCCCCTCCTTCCCATTATGGATAAGATGTAAGCCCTCAGCTACCGCTCCAGCACCATGCCTGCCTGCCTGCTGCCATGCTCCCTGCCACGATGGTCATGAATCACCCCTCTGACACTGTAAGCAAGCCTCCACTGAAATGCTTTCGTTTATACATTAACTTGGTCACGGTGGCTCTGCACAGCACTAGAACAGTGACTAAGACATTAACACCTGACAGAGGAAGCTCACAGTGCGGAGCACTCCCAGTCTCCCACGGTGGGGAAGGCAGGGTGGCCTCGGGAGATTGGGGTGATGCCTCATACAGATGGGAAGCAGAGAACATAGGACCAGACCCAGCCAGGCTCATCCCTGGTGACCAGCCAGGTCCCACCTCCTAAAGTTCCCACCACCTTCCAAATGGTGTCAGGATCCAGGGACCTGAGTTCAAAACTTGAGCCTGTGGAGGAATAGTTCATATTTAAACCTTAACACTCCTGATAAGAAAAGGGAAAACCACCCTGGCTGTATCTGGTTCAGCTCAGTTAAAGAAAAACCCCTTGGGGTATTAAGTCTCAGAGCTGGAAGGAACTTGGAGAGTCCCTTTGAAGACAATCCTCCATCCCCCAAACTGTCAGCTTTGCCCAGAACATGTTTATTTTAGCTGAACAAGATCCAAATCCCCCAAAACTGTGTTTTGTCACACTTGTTCTTTCTCTAGACAGTCACTGGGTGCACAGTCAGTGGAACTGTGTGCACAGGAGACCGCTGGGCTCTGGAGACGGGACAGTGGAGGACACAGTCCCTGGCTTCCTAGGTCGCCCTGATGCCCCTCACACATTGCTCCTCCTCAGGTTGATCATTTGTTTCTTCAGTTGCTTCTTTTAAAGACCAAACCCCAACACACCAGGAGGTGCCTGGAGTTGGAATCATGTCCCACTTCTCTGACAACCACCCCGAACTCACATGCTTACATGTCAGCCATCCAAGAAGGCCAATGAGCTGGGAGAGGTTTTAAATGCCCCCAACCCAGGAATGACAAATGTGAGTGGTGACAGATGGGTGATTGCCACATGCCATACCACACCATCACACCACACCACACCAGCATGGACAGTTATCACATGTCGATTAAAAACACTCAAGGAGGATGTGGGAGGAGGCTCAGCACTCACCTTGCAAGCATCAAGACCTGAGTTCAGTCCCCAGAACCCTGACGAAACATCCAGGGGTGGTGCACACATCAGAAACCCCAGGCTCGGGAGCTGGGACTAACAGCCCAGGCAGCCTGGCCTAATCAGCTATCCCCCGGCCAACCAGAGATGGTCCCTCAAAAAACAAGATGGATGACCCTGAAGAACACAAGGTTGACCTCTGACCCAGTGTAAATGGGCACACATGTGCACTTACACAAAACATGCGTACACACACACATATACATGCATAGATACATATTCACATAAATAAGAACACACGTATATATGCACATACACACTCGCACCTATACATACACCCAGGTATACACACACACACACACACACATGCATACATACACCTACGTACACAAGCACAGATTTGTAAAACAAATCTAAAATCTGCAACGTTAGCTTGTTGCTGAGTGGAGGACATGAATTTCTACCCCTCCGTTCGTCTAACTTCCACCCCTCCATTCCTCTAAGGCCCCAGTGACAAACCTAGACTCAGGTCCACTGAGATTCACTCTGGAAAACCAATGCAGTGACTGGGCTCCCTGACAGAGCACAGTGGTGGGGCTCCTTACAGGAGTGTGGGCCCTCCTCCCCCAACTGTCGTATTTGGAAAGCCGTACCCAGCAGAGATGAGGGTTTCCCTGTTGCCAATGGTGCCGCAGCTCTAGTCACATAGGGTCTGACCAGAAACAGCAGCAGGCTGGCTGCAGTCTTGTCCCCAAAGCTCTCAGGCCTCTGAGCAGGACAGACATCCACCTGAGAGCTGAGACGTAAACCCCTTAAACGTCTGGGAGCCATGCAGGATGGTGGCAATGGTTCGATTCTGTGAGACAGGTCACGTGTGGGTGCAGACTGGCCAATGGGATGTACAAGAGGTTCTGGGTGTAGATCAGCTTGGAGTGAAGGCCTGGTGGATGAGATACGGAGCCGTGTGGTGCCCGGGCAGAAGGACACGCAGAGAGAGTCTCTGGGGTAAGACTCAAGGACAGTGAATCTGAGGCGTGAAGAGGCCTGAGTGTGGATGAGGCCAGTGGGAAAGAAGGGCCTGAGACAGGGTTGGAAGAAGAGCTAGCATCAGACCATGTGGGTTCATTAGCAGGCAAGGGCCTATAGGGTCCTCTCTGCGCGCCATGGAGCTTCAGAAGGTTAGGAGCAGGGAGTGGTGACACCTGAGTTGTGTTTTAGAGCCAGTATGGGGAGAGAGAGACCAGGAAGGAGGCTACTACCATGGACCAAGCCCTCGTGTAATCATTAGCCACCGTCCATCTTGACAGCGTGGGTGTCATCCGTTTACAAAAAGAAAAGACTGCCTGGGGTTCCCACCCGGGGGGGGGGGGGGGCTATGCTGCTTGGGGGTCTGGGGTAGCACATAGTGGGGTGAAGCAAAACCAGGTTGTCTGCCTCATGGCAGCCATGAAAATGAGCAGAAAGGCAGCAGAGAGGTTCCCGACCCCTTTGGAGACCGTCTAATAGGTCTCACCTCTCAAAGGTCCCACTGCCTTCCAATAGCACCAAGCCGAGTACCAAGCCTGCACCACAGGGCCTCTGGAGATTCCTCCAGATATTCCAGAAACGAACCACAACACACCTGCTTGTTCCCAGCCCTCTGCTTCCCAGACACTCAGGTCCTCAGGAGGAAGTGCGCAGACAGAGAGAGGGAAGCCCATCCATGGTGGCAGGGCATGGACAGGGAAGGGGTGTCTGCTCTCTATGTGGCCTCTCAGCCTCAGGGCTCTCATTCTGAAGCCTGCACACAAACAGGCTTTGGAAGGTTCCCGTCAGTGAAGGCTGTGCAACATCCCCATCCTCTATGGAAAGAGCATCGTAGAAGACGATGAGTTACCCACCACTGGAGCATGCACTTTAATGGTTATTTATCTCACTGTTGTGGAAACACGTGTTTTTAGACCTTATTAAATGTTTAGAAGAGAAGCAATGTGTTTAGGGTTAGTAGGACCTTTACAGAGTGGGAAACCGAGGCTGGAGGCTTGCCCAGGGTCACCAAGGCCTCACAAGGAAGCCGGCTGTGTGCTATGTGGCAGACCCTATGCGTCTGCGTAAGGGACACTGCTTGATCTCACAGCAATGCTGAGGAATGGTGTCTTCTTACTCTACTGAGTCACTATAACCAAATGCCTGACACTGGGCAACACCCGGTTCTGGTGGCTGGAAAGGTCCAGGCTGCACAGTGGGTTCTGGCGGCATCACAACATGGCAGATGGCGTCACATGTGCCTGGCTATGATCCCAGAATAGCAGATGGTGTCCTATGTGACACACACACACACACACGAGAGAGAGACAGAGAGAAAGAGAGAAGAGAGAGACAGAGAGAGAGAGACAGAAAGACAGAGAGAGAGAGAGAGAGAGAAAGAAAGAAGCAGTCAGGCTCACTCTTAGGAAGGAGTCCATTCCTGTGAGCCCCAACCCTCTCCCCAGGGCCAGCACTAGTCCCTTCCCAGGGCACTCATGACAGTCACCAACACCCAGTCCTCCATGTGTGAACCTTGTGGACAGATCACATCCAAACTACAGCAGCCGCTGTGACTTCTTAGAGCAGAGGAGCCAGAAGTACAGCCAGTGCTGTGCAGAAATTAGAGACCGAGGCCCGTCCCCTGCGCCCCAGTGCACAAACTCCACTCTCAGCTTCAAGGTCAGCACCAGTTTCCCACCTCTGTGTCCTGCCCGGGAAGCAGCCATCTCCCTGAGGTCACATCCCTGGGGCTGCTGTGACATGTACCATGGTCTGGGGGACTTAGGGTAGAAACGAACCACCTCATGGTGCTGAGGGAAGAAGCCTGAGTTAGGACATCATAGTGAGGCCAACCAGGTGGCTTAGCAGGTAAAGGGAGTTGCTGAGAAACTGAGTTCAATCCCTGGGCCCTACGTAGAAAAAGGAGAGAACCTAGTCTTGCAAGTTGATCTCTGATATCTACGTGGGCGTGTGTGTGTGTGTGTGTGTGTGTGTGCACGCGCACGCGCGCGCGCGCGCGTGCACGTGTGTGCGCACACATTAACACACATACAAGCATACATACACATACACACACATATATACATACACACATATATGCACACATACATAGAGAATAAATGTAATTTTAAAAATTAAAGAATAAAAGATGTCACATGGCTAGGCTCTCTCTGGGGACACAGAGGAGGAGGGACCTGCTGTGATGTAATAGCTCCTGGGGTGTTTGGCACCAAAAGCCAGTACCCCCGAAGATTCTCCATGTGCATGCAAGCATCTAATCAACCCCCCTCATGTAAGGAGCTAGCTACCCTAACTAGTGACAGCTCAGGGGCCCCATCTCCACTTGAGGTCACAATGGAAGACCCGGGGTTGTGATTTCGGGATATGAAAGGACCAACCAGTTTGGCCTCCAGCACCATCCAATCCCACACGTAACACGCCTCTAAGAAACGGGTAAGAATGGAGACCCTGCTGGAACCCGGTACCCTCATGGCCTTATGTCCACTCTCTTTCTCCATCTACAACCCCAGCAGTCCACCCTGATGCCAAAGTCACTGCCTGATGTCACCTTACATCTAAGGTGGCCTGGAGCCTGGAAAAGCCAGAGAAGGGAGGAAGCCTCGTCCCTTCCGGAGGAGGCGGGAAGATTTCACCCAGCTGTGAACTGGTAGAACACAGGCAACATCTCCAAACATGAAGACATCGGGACAGATTCCTACCACAGCAGAGGCTGACAAATGCGATCCCTGAGCCTGGGCTTCCCTCCGGCCCAAGGATCAAGGGC
>CABHPQ010175458.1:0-35481 GCA_902168405.1 Peromyscus aztecus
CTTTTAGTATAGCCATGGGGGAGAGGACAGCCTGGGGCATCTGAATGAGTCCAGGGCAGAGAGAGAGTAGAGTGGACTAAATGAACATGACCAGCATACTGGACCTGGCCAGGAGAGAAGAAGGGGCAGAGTAGACAGACAGAAAGAGAGAGAGAGAGAGAGAGAGAGAGAGAGAGAGAGAGAGAGAGAGAGCAAAAGATGAAGACAAAGAAAGTACAGGTGAAAGAGAGGATGAAAGAGACAGCGCATGCCCGAAATAGCAGGGTTATAAAAGTGAGTAGCTGGGGAAGGGGGAGCCTCTCCAGGGAGCTGGAGAAGTTGAGAGTAGGGGTGGAGGTGAGAAGAGCCAGGGTGCCAGCATTGACTCTGAAATATGCAACAGGTACTTGTGATACTGTAAGGGAGCCTGAAGGCCAGCATGCATGTGGCATGCCAATAGTCTCCACAAGTAGCCACTTGTCCCTTCTGCCAGTGGTAAGGGAAATGGCTCCTTTGGTAGAGGGGAACCAGCTTCACAAGTTCCCAAGGAATGCTGGCTTTTGTCTAATCACCAGAATTTGGTGAAATGGAGTTTCCTGTGGACCTGACAATTATCACCTGTGAATTAGGTTCTCTGTGTGTGGCGCAGTATTCATTGGGTATGTACTTCAAAGACAAAGAACAACACTGCTCTCTCTGCCCTTTGAAGGATCCTTGCTTGGGCATTGATGAGATGGCCATTGAAGATGCAGAGGTCACCAGTTTCTATTTTTTTTTCTCTTAAAAAGGACCTGAGACATCCCTTCATTTCTCTTCATAAAGGGTAACCAGTGTGTAATGGTTTGAATGATAATGTCCATGATAGGCTCATGCACTTTTATACCTAGTCCCCAATTGATGGCACTATTTGGGAGGTTTAGAAGGTGTGGCCTTGTTGGGGGAAGTACATCACTGGAGGCGGGCTTAGAGGATTTAAAGCCTTCCATTAACCCTCTCTACTTCCTGCTTGTGGTTCATGCCCCAAGTCAACTAGCTCTTCTATAAGTTGCCTTGGTCATGGTGTTTTATCACAGCAACAGAAAAGTAACTAAGACACCAAATTAGAGGATCAAGAAAAGAACATGCAAGGGCGTGCTGTGAAGGGGAAATAAACAGACATGGGAAGCCCTGGGCTGCTTCTGTTAGCTCTGCATCCTGAAAACCCTCCCCTATTTTAAAACATTGAGTTGTTGGATAGCATATCACTTCAGTCAAATACTATTTTGCCTGCTTAGCTCTTCAAATTAGTTCTCATTCTTTGAAACTCAGGAGACCGGAGAAGAGCAAGTTGTGCTTGACTTAGCATTCTGTCTGAGCCCTGTGAAGGAAGCCTCTGTAGCCAGGATTCCTCAGCACAGTTTAATGCAGTCTCCACTGCTCCCTTAGGCCTCCCCACCATGGAGGCTACCTTCTCTCACCATCTTCGGCTGTTGTGTTTGTTTATCCAGGTATTCAGGATACCTGGATCCTCCCGTATGTTTCCTATCCAGAACTTTTAACATGAATACATTCTATCTTCCAGAGCCTCCCTTTCCCGCTCTCCCCAACACCAGGTTGCCGTCAGGATCACCTCCCCGTGCTCCTCACTTCGCCTGCATGCTCACCTGAATCTCTAGAGGAAGCTGTAGTGTGGGCAGTCAAGGGACTTGCCCTCAAGAGGGTCCAGACAAAGAGGTCATCACGACTTGGGTCATCCTGACACTACCACTTCAACCGAACAGACTCTAGGGTGAGGGAGACTTCAGTTACATCACTGCACAGCAGCTGGCCCCATCTGGGGGAAGACGCATACATGAATTCCAAAAGCAACTGGTTCAGGTGTCACCACACGAGCCACCATGCTCTGGGAAAAAAACAAGCCTAATTTAGTGACACTTCCTTCGCCATCATAGTGACTCCTTTTTAACTTTTTCTCAGAGAGAGGAAATCAACATTATCAGACCTGAGGCCTATTAGAAGGAGGTGAACACGTTGTACTTGAGATAAACATGGATGTGTTTCCCGTATGTTTTTTTTTTTTCTCACTAAGCTGGGTTATTTAGTTTTCTGCCTCAGTATGTGCAGTTTCAGAATTATCGGAGTCCTGTAATTAGACCTCCTACTCTCCCAGCTTCAAGATTACAGTGATTCATCCTGCTGCTTCCAGGATCTGTCATCTGGGTCCTCAGCAAGCAGCTGACTGCTGCAGACACTCCACCTGCTGGCTCAAGGCATGGCATGACCGTGAAGCCACCAAAGAGCTCAGGCCTAATGACGCTGTCTTCCTCACCAAGCCAAGGCCAAACCTAAGAGGGTCAAACAAGTCACTTAAAAATAAATGGTAGGCACGATCTGTTCTGGGAAAGCAAGCGTGGGGTGAGGGATGGCAGACAGAGGTCAGAGAGAGCTGTGGCCAGATGCCACTTAACATTTGTGCATATTTTTAAAAACTGCCTAGTGTGTTCATCCTTCTTGGCACGTGTTTAGTGTCCTTCACGCCTCTCCCCGGCCCCAGAGCAGAGGAAGAAAACAATATCTGGAGCAGAAGTAAAAACAAGAGGAACGGCAGCCCGTCAATCAAAAGGGGGCCTGGGAAGTCTTTCCAGGAAGACGAGGAAGACTGCAAGAGAGACCAGAGGGCAGATGATGAGTAGAAGGTAAATGCAAAGTAGGAGGAGGAAAAAGGAGGAAATCCAGTGGACCACGGACTACAGCGTATTCTGAAATGGACATTTTCACAATGACTTATCTTGATTTTTCAATTCCTCTGGGTCATGCTTTTAGATACGCTAAAAAGCAAAAGAGGAAAAGAGGGGTGCCTCTCATCAACTTCTTATACCCCGATAAACATTAGTGGGAGATTTCTCATACAGGATATTAGTAATTCCCCTGTGGTGCAGTTTTGATCAAGTTGTGTGGTGATATATTGTGTACCCTAATAAACTTGCCTGAGGATCAGAGGACAGAGGCAGCCACTAGAGTAGACATAGAGGTCAGGCAGTAGTGTCACACACCTTTAATCCCAGCATTTGAGATCTCATGCCTTTGCTTGGGAAGCACACACATCTTTAATCCCAGGAAGTAATATGGCAGGGTAGAGAAAGATATATAAGGCGTGAGGACACAGGAACTCACTCTTTAGGCTGAGGATTTCTTGGAGGTAAGAACTAGTGGCTGGTTGTTCTGCTTCTCTGATCTTTCAGCTTTCACCCTGATATCTGGCTCTGGGTTTTTTTTTTTAATTAAAAGACCATCTAATAAAAAATAACAGAGTTGATTTGTTTATTCTTGAGAATTTCATCCAGAAATGTGATAAAATGTGATCGGGACACGTGGGGAGGAGTTTGGTGACAATTTTAATGATGTCAGCAATGATTAGTATAAAATGAGCTGCTGAGGTTGCTTGAAGAGCACGCCAGCCTTCCACAAGAAATGGGAAGAAGTGAAACAGATCCTCTCACCTCACCTGGATGATAAAATTGGAAGGACTGTGAGGGATGAAGCAATAGAAAAACCCTCCTGAAGCATGACCAAGACTTTCTAATGTCATTAAGTCAAAACCAGACATGGTTTTTTGTTTTGTTTTGTTTTGTTTTACCTCAAAGTAAATGCCAAACCCAAGAAAATAGAACTGGTAACCGATGGGAAAGAGTGGGCATAAGTAAAGTCTTAAAGAAATTACGAGCAAGAGTCCAAAACCACTGGGCAAGGATAGACGTCGACGTGTCCGCGTCGTTGTCCTGAAGATGAACAACGTCCTCGAGCATTCAGAGTGCAGCATCCCCCTTCCTTCCTGTGTGGAAACAGCAGAGCAGACGTGTGGGGGTTCTAGACCAGTCCTGCGGTTTCCTGTGCCAGAGATCTTGCAAAGAACACGGGACGAACTATGAAAAAGAGCCAGGGTGACAGGCGTCAAGACCAAATGCG
Organism: Peromyscus aztecus; assembly: GCA_902168405.1. Taxonomy (NCBI): domain Eukaryota; kingdom Metazoa; phylum Chordata; class Mammalia; order Rodentia; family Cricetidae; genus Peromyscus; species Peromyscus aztecus. Next base: position 3,925 of record CABHPQ010175458.1, read on the forward strand.
GAGAGCACGAGCAGGTGCAGATACAGCCCGTCCCTATCCAAAGCCAAGCACCACAGAGGACATCTGGACTAGCTCTCACCTGAATGCTCAATGGACAGCCCAGGACTTCCTTCATCAAATCCCAAAATTTGGACCAAAAAGTTTTGGTGTCTCCCAACACACACACACACACACACACACACACACACACGCATGCACGCACGCACGCACGCATGCACGCACACACAACGCACCATTATTTCCCTAAGGCATGTGGAAGCTTCTGACTGAATTAGAGGTAAGTTCAAATCCCAAAGGCATGTGCCGAAGGCCTATGACTTGAGTCTTTATCTCCTCTTTTATTTACTTCTTCTAACCTGCTTCTCTACACCTTCCAAGGAAATATGATTCTCTGTAATTATGTGATTATTTCACTCTTGCCTCCCGAGTTCACCTGGCACACATCCCACCCTGGAATAGCATCTATCCTGGCCCCTCCCCACCCATCAATCCCCTGGCTGCCCCATCCACTATCGAGGGGGCTTTTGACTGTTTTTAAGAAGCTAGAAAGTCCATGTTCATTGCTTTTGCCTATCAGAAAAGAAATGGTTAATCTTCTAGGATTTTCTCTGCCTATAAACATGCAAATTCTAGGAGTTCCAGTTTTATTAATATGGTATTTGAATCATATGGAAGCAAAAGCAGTTCACTGTGGTAATGAGATTGGCAGGATCATTCTTTAATTGACTTAGAAGCTCTCCAGAGAATGAGATCTTGATCTAAATATGTTGCATATGCCAGAATAAATAAGTTATTGCAACACTGTATTTTAATAAGAAATGGGTTTTGGCCTTCAATCATGTCCTGGCATAGAACATCCAAATCCTCATAATTTCCTGGGAAAGAGTGGTGCTAGGTATATTTCTTTTTCACTCTACAATCTTTATCTTCATATCCTGTGGTAGAATTCTTAATCCCTTAGAGTTTCCTAGGTGCTGGGAGTTTCTTTGATGAGATCCTTGTTGATAGGAAGTTTTTTGATGAGCTACTAGGTGGTGGGAGTTTACTTAATGGGCTCCTGGTGATGGTTTCTTTTGTGGGCTCCTGGATGGGCACTGGTCACAAGATCAAGCAATGGATAAAAATGTGGAGCTTTCATCTGCCACCCCCATCATTCAAGAAGGATAGAGGGAACAGAAATCAAATGACTAAACTGTCATTCCTAGATGATAATGCTTCCATAAAAATCCCTGAATGAGATTTAGACAACTTCCAGTTGATGAGGACATCAACATGCTGAGCATGGTTCATCCCAGCTCCGAGGACCCTTCTAAGCCCTGCCCACCTATCTCTTCATCTGGCCATTTACCCTTGTACAAGTCAGAAGTAGAAATAAACTGTTTCCCCAAGTTCTGGAATCTGTCCTAGCAAATAACTAAACCTAAGGAAGAACCTGTGGGCACCTGCTTTCTAGTTTGTCAGTCAGAGGCATGTGTGAAAACCTAGACTTGGAACAGGGTCTGAGGAAGGGACAGTCTTGAAGTACCAATCCCTTAACCTATGGAGTCTTTGCATAAGAAACACATTAAATTGTAGGATGCCCAGCTATGGAGAACTGGTTCAGACATGCTTTGCAGAAAGTGGAGAACCCACACATCTAGTAGCAGAAGTGGAGAGTTCCAAAAGTACTGAGAGGGATGAATATAGAAAGAAAAACAGTTTGATTTTACCCCAAAGGTATCAATACTGCTAACAATGAAGATATAGGAAATGGGGGTGGGGATGTGGAGAAACCGAAACCCTATTTTATGTTGGCTTACACACACACATAAACAGAGGCATTCACATGCATGCATACATACATAATACATACACACACAGGTACACAAACATGCAAACATACACACACATACACACACTGACATACATGCCCACACAGACACATGCACACATACATCAAGACACACATACACAATGCACACTTACACACAGACACACAGACACAGACACACATAGGCACACGATCACATACACACATGCACACACACAGAGACACAGACAACACAAGAGAACTACCATACGTGGTGGTTTGAACTGAAATGGTCCTCATAGGCTCATATGTTAGAAGACTTGATCCATAGTAGGTAGAATTGTTTGGGAAGGATTAGGAGGTGTGGCCTTGCTGGAGGAGGTGTGTCACTGGGGGTGGGCTTTGAGGTTCCAAAAGCCATGTGCCATACCCACTGAGCTCTCAGCTTCCATTAGTGGGTCACAATGTGAGCTCTCACTTGCTTCTCCAGCCTTCTGCAGCCTGCTGCTTTCCATTCTACCATGGTGGACCCAAATCCCCCGGAACCATAAGCCCCAAATGAACCCTTCCTTCTATGAGTTACCTTGGTCATGGTGTTTCATCACAGCAATCCCACTCCTGGGTGTATATTCAGTCGAAAGTAAGGTCTGAAATCAGTATTTATACTCAGGTTCACACCCAAGAAATGCAAACAAACCAAGTGTCCATCATCAATAAGTGACTCAATAAATAAAATATGTGTATGTATAGAGTAGAATATCATTCAGTCTTCAAGAAGTAAATTCTGTCACATGCCACAGCATGAATTGACCTTGAGGACATTATGCTAAGTGAAGTAAATAGTCACAAAAAGACAAATACCATGGCATTCTCAAGGAGGCAAATTCACAACACGTGAAGCTGAAAGGTAGTAACTAGGAGCTGAGAGTGGGGAAGGCCAAACACCAGGATAGCTCAATGTCTTGGTTTGGCTTCAAAGTCTACATGTTTTATAAAAGTAGGAACGATGCTAGAGGTTCGTGGTTTAATGCTGTTTCAAGTTTGCTGCAGGAAACAGGGAGTAATACTTTAGAAATTGCAGAACTAACTTCTGAGTCGCCACAGTACACAGCATGAGACTATCCCCTAAGGGCTCAGACAGCCTCAGGATCTCTTCCTCCCTCTAATAAGCCACCAAAAGAAGCACTAGCTGTGTGGAAAATGTTACATTAAAAATTCAAATCCCACTACTACTCGCTGGCTGTGTGGTTCTGAGAATGCTGAGCTCTCTGAGACTTGGTTTTTCTCATCCATGAAATGGGGATGATAATACGTCCTCCAGGATTTTAGGTCAGTCCTTGTTTTTTTTGGTGGGGACTGGTTTAGTCTGAAGCTTAATACACACTCACAGCAGGTCCTGACTGTGTAAACTGATGACATGAACATTCCACGGTATGGTTCAGGGGAAGGTTTGATTGTAGATATGAGAGAGAGGACAACCAGAGGCATCTGGAAGAGTCCAGAGCAGAGAGAGAAAGTAGTAGATAGAACGTGGCCACCAGACTGGATCTGGTCATGAGGGAAGCAGGAGCAGAGTAGAGAGGGAGAGAGGGACACAGAGAGAGGGAGAACAGAGAGGAGGAAGGGGGAGCAGAGAGGAGGACAAAAGAAAGACCATAGGTGAATCAGCAGGGTTATAAAGAGAAAGAGAAGCTGAGGGGAGTTAAGGGTAGGGGAAGAGGTAAGGAGAGCGAGGATGCTGGCACAGACTCAAAAATGTGTTACAGGTTCTTGTGATACTGAGGGAGCCTGGAGGCCAGGATGCACCTATGCTAATGGATGTACCTACAGACAGATACCCGTTTGTCCCTTCTGCCAGTGATAAAAGAAATGGCTCTATATAAGTCAGGGTTCTCTACAGAAACAGAACTTATGGACTGAATCTCTCAATCAATAGAGATAGATTGATAGATAGATAGATACATACATACATACATACGTACATACATAGATAATAGGTAGATAGATGATAGATAGATAGATGATAGATAGATAGATAGATAGATAAATAGATAGATAGATAGATAGAGATATACAGATAGAGATATATAAAGCAAATGTATTAGAATGCCTTGCAGACTGTGATCCAGCTAATCCATCTCCTGAAGATGTAGGCACTAATGCTGGTGAAGGAATGGACTCGCTAGCAAGACTAGAACAAGCAGGCAAAGAGCAAAAGCGTCCTTCTTCCATGTCCTGATGTAGGTTCCAGCAGAAGGTGTGACCCAGGTTAAAGGAGTGTCTTCCTACCTCAAGATCAGGGTTAGAAGTGGATCTTCCTATTTCAAAATTAAGCAAAAAAAAAAAAAAATCCCTCACAGGTGTGCCCTCCATTTTCAGATTTAGTTCATTCCAGATGTAGTCAAGTTGACAACCAAAACTAGCCATCACAGGCTCCTTTTGGTAGAGGGGAACCAGCTTCTTAATTTCCTGAGGAATGGTGGCTTTTGTCTAACCTCCAAAATTTGGGGAAATGAAGTTTTCTTTAGACCTGACACTGACCAGAAAGTTATTCCACATAAAATGTCAAAACATCCTGTCTTCTTCACAGCGTGAGAGCAGGATGAGACGAGGCAAAGTGTGCTGTCCAGGGCCTGATCTGTGGTAACCACCCAGTTTTGGTTTCTGTTTCCATGTAGTCCATTATCAACTGTGGAAAGCATTCAGCTGAGGGGTACTATGAAGACCAGAGGTCTGATTCTCACACCCTATAATTCTCAGCCCCAAATTAAGACGCATTTGTGATTATGATGTGAGAGAAGCCTGGGAGAATGGACTGTCAGAGAGAGTGCGGGAAGACTGAACAGGAGAGAACACAGGAAAAGGCTTCAGTGCTGGCCTTGGATGGACATGGACAGGATTCAGAAAAAAAGTGCAGAGTGGCTTGAAGTCACATATCCCCAGCCCTCCACCAGCACCAGCTAAGGTCTTGATACCAGCACAGGTAGCACAGCCCAGAACCTAACCCTTCCTCCTGCACCACGCCGATTTCCCAAGGATTCTTCGCTATCTCTATTTTTAAAATAGGATATAGAGAATAGACTTTAAACACGAATTAATTCATATTAAAAAGAAAAGACCATGGGGTCTTTTAACAGTCCCATGGTTATAAGTATTTTTGTGGGACTTTTTTTTTTGGATTTTGCTTTCCTAATATATGGTCCTCCATTGCACCCCAACCCTAAGTGAGCCCACAGGCTTTGGGGGGAAACAAGAGATTTCTGCTTTGATCTCGGTACCGTTCCTTTATTCCAGATGTCTACAGAGCTTCTGGTAATGGGAGCACTGAGCCTCTCAGGAAAGTGGTAAATACAAAAGACAGCCCATAGTCTGGTACCTGGACTTTAGGTGACCTTGGGAGATTTATTTTCATTTTGAGTTTTTCTTCCTATAGTGGAGATAGATTCATCACCTATCCCTCACCCCTGACCACAGCCAAAGCTCATTAATGTTTATGTGCATCTCAGGGAGGCTCTGAAACCTTTAAAGAAAGAAAAGCAATCTGAAGCTTCCTGATGCTGGCTGACACTTACGATCCTGCAGGGACTTACTGGTCACCCAGGGCAGTGACTATTCTGAGGAACCAGCTCGCTATAAACCATGTTAACCACCCAGGGTGATAGCTTGTCTGCCCTCGGCCATATTAATCCATTTTCCATCAATGCTGGCTTGCTTTCCAGCAATTTTCTTCTTGTGATCTGTTTCTCGTTTTGTGTCATAAAAGACCTTGAGTGATACCAGATGTAATTAAAGTTGCCAAAAGAAAGATTCACCAGAAAGTATTAAATGGATTGTTCCAGAGATACAATTATCGTGAAACGGGAAAACCAGTGTGGAAAGAGTGAGGAGAGGCTCAGCATCACTTTGGGGGTGGCCAGAACAGTAACCTGCCTCCCTTCCCAGCCTCCATTAGTATCCTCAGTAGCCCCCATTGATGTGCTCCCTAGATGCCAGGCACTGGGACCATGAGCTTTATTGGCACCACTGATGGTTTAGAATGGTGATTCTCAACCTTCCTAATGCTGCGACCCTTTAATATACTCCCTCATGGTGTGGTGACCCCTGACCATAAAACTCTTTCTGTCGCTACTTCATGACTGTAATTTTGTTACTGTTATAAATCGTAATGTAAATATCTGATCTGCGACTCCCAAAGGGGTCATGAGCCACAGGTTGAGAACAGCTGGTTCAGAGGCTATAAGACATTGCTTACAAGATACAGTTTAGGAAACAGCTCTCGACACAGAGATTTGTCTGATGTCACACAGCTAGGATGTGACAGAGCTGCCATTTAAGAACAGCGCAGCCTGACTCAAAATTTCTGGTTGTCTCTCTCACATACCCTGATCCTACAAATGGTCCCTTGGAGATCCCTGACTGTTCCCGGAAATGGGAGAAGAAAGAAGAAATCAAGATGACTGGAGCAAGTGTACATCTCCTAGGTATAAAATGTTACGGCATTTACAAGACAAAATGGACTATGAGAGCCTATCACCCTGACTCAACATCCATCTCTACAGGAAAGAACAGACTAGCATGTGACAGGCCCAGAGTCTGTCCATACAAATGACAATTTCCTCTGGCTGCTCTGAGACTTTTTTCACTGTAAAATTGGGCTAAAACTACCTACTTGGGAAAGTTATTTGGAGATTGACTCAACACACACAGTTCAGCTCTAAATGGTAAACACTCAGAAATACTAGGACACCCCCCCAACCCCTGCTTCACCCCCCTAAATTCACTCCTCTTCTTTTATCATTTACCATTTTGCAGAATGAGCCAACTACACAAACTAACTCAAACTAAACACAAACTAACACAGCATCCTCAGTTCAACAAAAGGTTAAACCTCACCAAGGCCCAGGTGTCTCTTCCAACCTAAGGCTTCTTAATCTACTGAAAAGAAAACAAATGTCTTCAACGGAACTCTACCTCAGCCAGCCTGCCCCCCTTAGGCTCTGCTTTCTAAAAATCCCACTGGCACGTGGAAAACAAAGTGTTTTTGACAATATGCTTTCAAATGTGACTTCCTTCCGTCTTCCCTGTGGCACAGCTCCCAGGAAAAAAAATCTTCACACCTCATAAACATCACTTATTTTATTAGAATTCAGTTCAAGCTAGTCTTTTTCTGTCCCCCAAAGTCTGGCTCTTGTACGTTCCCACCTCCAGAATTCTAAATGAGAGTGGGGCTGGAGTAACAAGCGAACTGTAAGCCTTATCACTTAAGGCATTATGGTATGGCTTGGCTCACTTGACAGAGATGAAGTCTTCTAAAATATCGAATGCGAGGCAGTAGTTGAGATGATCAAATGTTTTGAATTACTTTATGGAGAAAGCAGAAGCCATTTTCCAAGTCATGTTGAATTGGAATTCATTTCACTTTGGCATTTTTATATTGTTTTGAAATTCCTAACTATTGCTCACCAAATAAATGCCTCTTACATGGTTCTAACCAGGTACAATTGAATGGTACCCCATTGATGTCTGGAGAGGATTCTGGCTTCTGGAGGGCGAGACGCCAAATAACTCAGTTTGTCTCCTGTCTCAGGGTCTTGTACATAATGCTCAACACATCCAGAGTCTAAAATAGCAGATTACATAGGCCAGACGATACAGCCCTGGCTGTTAAGCTAAGTTGATGGATTGCCAAGCATCGTTATAGTAGGCATACATGGTAATTACATCGAATGTTCGATGGAATAAACAATTAGTGGGTGATCTGTAGAAAGAAGCTTGGGGTCCTACTTTAGCTCTTTTGTGAAAAGGGGTTAATTGATGCTGATTCTTGGAGCTGAATGAGGAAAGAGTTGTGTATGAAAGAATCGTTTTCCTCGCTGTGTTCAGGAGAGTGACCAACAGACTTTAGAGACCTCCTACCCATCAAAGCCTCCACTTCTGTTACTGTGGCACAGTCTGCTATTAGGAGGCCCTCCGGAAGGCCAGAGGAGTCTAGCTCTACTCCACAACAAAGCTCAAGAGACAGGCATTCTGGAACAACCCAGATTCCCCAGGGAATACCTGAGAACGGTGAGGAGAGCCGCTGGGGAACGGCGCTCATTTCTACTTTTGGCAGAGGCTGGGCTAGCCTGCCCTAGGGGAAATCTTCAGCTGGACCCAATCGGAAAGGTCACGTCTCTATTTCCTACAGTGCGGAAACAATTTTGCTAAGCCATTTTTACCAAAACATGGTAACCCTAACCCCTGGCAGACGAGTGCCTAGAATTCAGAGACTAGTGACAAACCCAAAGTCTTGTGACAGCCCAAACTCTTGGAAAAAGTGGGGGGGAAAGCAGTTCACAAAGCACTGAGTATCAACACACTCAAGGCAGGCTCCGACGAAAACGGCTCCCAGAAGTTCTTGAAGAAAAGAGGGATTTATTTTCTAGAACTGTCTTCTCAAGTCAAAACCTCACCTGATGATGCAAGGCACCCTAATGGGGGTGGGGCACCTGATGGGGGAGGGGTACCTCAAAGTTCAGACTATATGTTTCTTTTATCACAGCCTCTTGAATTTAGAATGATTAGTGGCATTCCCTAAAGTATAATAAGCTAATCATAAAATACTATGATTTTTCTTTAGGGTTTGATATGAATGCTGGTGTTCAGCTAGCCTGTATCAATAATCTCTTCCAATAATCTCTACATTTAGACATGGAGAACATATATGGAATCAAGACTGGGAATCAAGACAGTATGGTGTGGTCAAAACTGCCAAGACTCGTGATGGAAATAAACAAAGAGAAGCAGCTACAGAGGTGTCATTTTAAGAAACAACTCCTGACCAGAGGACCAGGTCTGCTGAGAGACTGCTCTTCCTAGAAATGATAGGGGACCGTCACTCACAATCCCACAACAATATGGCTGCTTAAACAGGGTTTAGAGAAGGAAAACACCAATAGCCCAGCCAACATGGAAGGGGGACATTTCACAGGGCCCCACCCATGGGCAAGAACTACAAATAAGTAAGGGAGGTTAAGAGTTAAGAAATAGTCTTCTCTGGGTGTGAGCTCCTTCATTGGTTATTCAATATCAAGTAGTCAACCCTGAAATCGTATAATACAAGCAACACTAAACAGAAGGTTTAGAAGCAGCACTAAGCAGGTCATATTTATGTACTGAGGCATATATATATATGCCTCTCATATATATATATATATATATATATATATATATATATATATATAATTATATGAGAGGAGTTGACTCAGTGAGTGAAATGCTTGCTATTCAAGCCTGGGTCCTAAGTTCAATTCCCCAGAATGATTCTGGAAGCCAGGCATGGTGGCACATGCCTGTCACTCAAAAGCTGAAGGGTACACACAGGCAGTTCATGGGAGCTTTCTTGCCAGCCAGCCTAGCTGAGACAGTGAGCTCCACGTCCAATGAGACACCCTGCCTCAAAAAATAAGGTAGAGCCGGGCAGTGGTGGTGTACACCTTTAATCCCAGCATTCAGAGGCAGAGGCAGGCAGATCTCTGTGAATTCGAGGCCAGCCTGGGCTACAGAGTGAGATCCAGGACAGGCACTAAAAACTACACAGAGAAACCCTGTCTCAAAAAACAAAACAAACAAATTAAAATGATAAAATAATAAGGTAGAGACATGGTTGAGGAGAAACATGGTCATCTATTTCTGACCCATCCCCACCCCCCCACACACACACACATGAATGTCTTCTTCACTGAAAAATCCAGAGTTAGGGCATGTTCTGCTAATACGTTTGGCCGTGAGTTATAAAGTGCAGGGATGACACTGTTTTCCAAATCACAAGAAACTAAAAAATATTAATGATTGCAGTGTGTTAATTTGGGTTCTATTCTTCTTTTTCCCTTTCAAAGAACTTGAACATTAAAAGAGCTGAGAATAAAAAGAAGATATTGATTTTTAGCTATGCCCTGTAACTGGAAAACACACTAAATCTTACCTTTATTGGAATGCACTTATGCCATTCTTTTTAGGCAATCCCTGGACTAGGGCTGTAAGAAAAGATCAACCGTTGATTTTTTTTTTCCTCCTCAACAACACAAACACTTTGTTGAGGGCTCTCAAAATCATATCAGATCCCAAATAAATTTCCTTTTATTTAGAATATTTAAATACTTCAGCTTTATTGGGGATATATGAGAGAAAATGGAAAATGTGATACTCCAGAGTTTAATGAAGGCTCGATAGACAATCACAAGGGGTTCCACAAAGCAGAATGGTTCTGTTGCCTCACGCATAGAGTGAGCTAAGTACTATTAGGAAACAAAGGCAGAGGAGTGCTGTTGTGAGATATTGCAACACTGTGAAGATGTGTCATTGTGATTTGTTTAATAAAAGTTGAGCAGCCAATAGCTGGGCAGGAGAGGATAGGTGGGATTTCCGTGGAGAGAGAGGAAGAGGAGGAGGAATCTACCAGTGAAACTCTGAAGAAATCGGGCATTCGGTCCAGAGCAAAGGTAACCAAGCCATGGGCAGAACATAGATTGTTGGAGATAGGTTAATTTAAGTTATAAGAGCTAGTGAGACCTAAGCTAAAGGCCAAGCTTTTGTAATTAATAATAAGTCTCCATGTCATTATTTGTGAGCTGGTGGCTGATGAAAAAGCTTACTGCAGAGTGCTGTCAGCCGGAAAGCATGGGGAAGGAACCATAGGGAGAAAGAAGACCAGACTTTAAGAGATAAAGAAAGTTAGGACAGGCAGAGGGAAAGCAGGCATTTCATCATGCCAACTAAAATGTGTGAAGAATCTTGGAGGTAAATGTAAATTTGGATTCCTCCTTCTAAAAGAAAAAGGAGAGGGGAGAAAGAAATTCCCCCTTGGTGTCGCAGTCCTGACACAGTGAAATCCTGACCAAACTTTTTTGAGAAGAATGACTGAATAATTAAACATATACAGTGTGTCTCCTAAGGGAAAGCCAAGAGCTGGATGAACCAAAGGCAAAGAACTGCTCAGTATCTCCCAAATCAATGTCCTTAGCCATCCAAAGCAATGGATAAAATCTGAGAATGGCCTAGCTGGGCCTGCATCCAAACCTTCCCGAGTCCTTTCAAATACTCTTTCCACACGGCATGCTGCTCCCTTGGATCAACTGGGTCTTTTACTATGTTAGTAGACGCACAGAAGAATTTTTTCACAGCCTGACGAACAACTTACAGTTTCTCAAAAATATTTTCTTGGCACAACACGGTGTTCTCAATAACTACGATAAATTAAACTTTTCTTTGAAAATAATTTCAAGGAATATTTTGGGCAGGAACAGGTTCTTTACCTGATGCACACTTCCTCTAACACACATATGCATCTTTCCCCCACTGCGCATGTACAAGTACATGCACAGACCATCTCTGTTACAGAGTCCATTTCCCTCTAAGAGTTCAGGATACCCCTCATAACTAAAGAAAGCAACTCCCTGCAGTCACTTTGCCTAAGATACGCTTTGTCTACTAGGTAAAGTTGAGCATAGTCCAGAGGGTATGTGACATGTGTTTCCAGGGGCATCTGTAGTCAACACTGAAATCTGATAAACAAAGGAAAAAGGAGAAATGGGAACAAAAGAGTGGCCTCTGTTGGTGAAGAACATCAGGTCAAGGCCTTTTGGTGCTTTTCATAGCTGGAAAGAGACAAAATAATGACATGGGAGTTACAGCGAGAAGGGTCGGAGGTTACAGGGCTCAAGCAACAGAAGGAAATGGGGGTTTGCTGAGGGGCAGCTGGGAAGAGATCCTTGGTTGTCAGGTCACTTTGAGAATCTGACCTGACTTAGAACACTTCTTCCTGAGGGAAGGAGATTGAATCTGAGGCCATTAGAAGGTTCAGGATTCGGATTTCACATGCAGCTTTGAGTTGTTGATTCAGACTGGATTTATCTCCTTCATTTCTTCGTTCTCTTTTTCTCCACTGGCTCTGTCTCTGAGGGGCTTTCACCCTAATACTATGAGGCAGCACTAGCTAGTCCATATGCTTCCAACTTCAAGTCTTAAAAAAAAAGGAGAATTTACTCCATGGACAGCACACCTGGCTCTCCCAGCTCTGACTGGCCCTTCGTCAGATGCCCATCTTTTACCCATACCCTCTGACTTTCGAGAAAAGGCTGTTTAACTGACCTCTGCCCATGTCTCATGTTCCATCTCTAAAATCAACACCACACCTGAAATACACAGAGCTGAGGAAGGCATAGATAGTTCTCGCAATGGGCCATGAGGACACATTTTTCATATAAAGGAGAAGTAAATGCTAGAGGCAAGAATAACTGATAGACACTCCATTGTCCATCTAAGCTTAGGTCTGGTTTTCATCCCAGTTGACTTAGGGAGACTAATTCCAAATTCCCAGAACTCCAAGACAATAAAAGTAATATAACATAAATCTAGGAAATAAACAAACATGAATTAAAACATGGCTCCAACTTTTACTTACAGTGTGATCTAAAAACCAACCTTGGAGCACTTGGCTCCTAGATGGTGGCACTGTTTTGGAAAGTTTTGGCATCTTTAGGAGGTGTAGCCTCATCAGAGGAAGTGACGCTCTAGGAACTAGCTGTGATGTTTTACCATCCAGTCTACTTCCTGTTTGTTTTCTGCTTCCTAACTGCTGACAGGATGTGATCAGTTGCCTCACACTCCTGATGCCATGACTTCCCTCCATGATGGACTGTATCCCTTCTTAAAGTCGTCCAAAATAAAACTTTTCATCCCTCAAGTTAGTTACTTCTTGTCAAGTATTGGGTTGTAGCAATGAGACAAGTAATATAAAAAGCAATGTATACTATTAGTAAGGTTTAAATAGCCCTGCTTCATTTAATAACTGATGCTTATAGATCCAAGAATGATAATTCATTGTCAGTGATGACAACAGTGGCGATGCTTAGAGATATCGAAGCAGTCAGTGGGATCCTGGTTATTAAGCCATTTTCCCATGCTCAGTGGACTTACAGTTAATCTCTGAAGAACACACACAGCAGCTACCCTAATGTATGTGTTCCTCCTCCGTAGGACCCACAACCTTTATTACTTTGACCTCAGATTAATTTCTTTAGCCTTACCGTTTCTAAATGAATCGCAATATGCATTAGATACAGTCAAGGTCATCTTTCTTTCTCTCTCAAAGATTAGAGGTTTCAAATGGTTGTACCTTTAAAAGTCAGAATGTCACCAAATAAAAACTGCCAAATCCCTTGGGCACCTGGCCAATCCTACCAAGCCCTGCTCATTTAAAACAACTGCCCTTCACCTGTGCCACACTTGGTATACCCAGAACTTTAGGATTGCCCACAAAATGTCCTTTCTCTAAACAACGAAAGTATTCCATTTATAATTCCTGTTTATTAATAGCAATGGTCAAATCGGGGCTGGGAGAGGTGGCTGGGCTGTTAAGAGTACTTGGTGCTCTCATTTGATGGCTCACAACTGCCTATAACTCCATCTCCAGGGGATCCAGTGGCCTGTTCTGGCTTCCGAAGGTGTATACACACACACACACACACACACACACACACACACACACACACACACAGGGAGAAATAAAAATGAAACAAATCATTTTTAAAAGTATTCAAGTCATTTCAGTGTCTGCCCAAGGCCAAGCAGAGTGGAGCTCCCCCTGCGATACAAACAACCCTGGCTATTTTTCTCCCCATTGAAAGTGCTATCTGAACTCGAGCTTCTCAATGACCCTGGGAAGGACTTTCTCAGACCATTAGATGGGAGGCAATATTTCTCTGCACATTTTAATGGGTACGTATTTCTAATTCTTCCTATGTCCTTTCTTCGCCTTTCACTTAGGACTAGAAAATCTTCACAAGGCCTCGGAGCACCATTCATAATTCAACTTGTCTCCATCGTATCTTATTCCGCCCTAGAGAATAAATAACCGCTGATCACTGTCATTCTTTGGTACCAGGAAAATCCTCTGCAGAGGAGAAAAACCAACGTCCCTATAGTTCTGATTATAGTCTGAAATATTCTTAGTCTATGCTTTTTAAATATTAAAAACTGCTTTTTAAAATAACAAAAAAAAAAACAAGCTTCGATTCTATACTCCTGCTTTTTTGAAGACTAGTTTTCTAACATCTACTACGGGTAGATTAGTCACCAGTAGACCATGGCACATTAATTACATTCTTTTACTTTTAATGTAGTTTGGGAGATGAGCGAGGAGAAGGTAAACTGTATATTCCAAAATATAGACACTCAAGAAAACATCCAATCAGATGAGCCGGAGCACTTTGCTTTTCATCACTGTCCTCAGCAGGGCTGAAGACAGCACAGATAATGACGAAAACAGAACCAAAATCGGGTGGGTTCCAGTGCAAGCTCATGCATCACCCAGAGGCATGAACCCAGCCCGCGCCACCCTCTCCTAATAAGAAACTGACTGGTACATTCCCTTTTGTAGGGATTAAAGGCGTGCACCACCACCACCGGGCCAAACCTGGTGATCTTTTGATAGGCCATGGAGCCAGCCATCATTGAATCCCTCAGAATTCTGAGCATTAGCTCTCAATCAATAGAGTCCATCTTTTGCTTATTATAAATCCTTCCTCCCTAGGCCCTGACCTCGAGCACTGTTCCTCCATCATAGAACCCATTCTTATGGCAAAGGTCAGAGGTGTTTTGCTAAAGAGATATACTCTGCAAGGGGATTTCCATGTAGACATCACTGGCTCGTGGAAACTTTCTAGAGTTGGATTGTGTTTACATGTGTAAGAAAGTAAAGCCCTTGATCAGACTCCAGAAATTTTTGATCTAGCACCAGTTAAAGTTGTGCTGATCCAAGTTCCATTCTTAACCTCACCTGGGTTATTTCCCTGATAGCTGTGACACTTCACACACACACACACACACTTTGTTCAGTTTTTCCGTTTAAAGTCACAAGTACAGACACCTAATATTCTCTTCCAAAGGAGAAAAGTAAATGTTCTGGATTAAGAATGCCAGAAGAACAGAGTATTTTTTAAAATTGCTTTAAGAATGAGATTCCTCGGGGTAAAATTGTGCTAGCCTATAGATTTGACAGCAAATAGTCCCTCCCTTCAGCCACAGCTGGTTTCCTTAGAAGATAATCAGTTTTTATCTCTCAATCTTGATATCAATAAAATCTCCTTTGAAATCAAATCTAAGTTTATGAGCTTTTTTATCTCCTTCTCCCATTCCAATCGTACCTTTATGCTTTCAAAGACAAATGGGCAGGCTTCAATTTCTTAGCCTTTGAGTTCCTCCTAACTTCAGGCTCACCATCCTCGTACAGAACTCTTTAAGAGCAGAATGCTTGCTGGAGTGGAAGGAGACTGAAGTTCTGAGAACCTGAACAAGGCTTACCACATGCCAAGCACACCTGCCTTGATGCCCAGCTAAGGAGAGCAAGAGCCAGGAGAGCCAAGCAGATGGTGGTCAGTCAAGAAACCCACCTTCCTCCCCGATGCTCTCCCCATGTGCAGCTGGCTTCTTGGCCAGGTTCTTAAGTGAAAGCAGTCAACGAGACAACCCCTTCCAGAGCTTACAGGCAAGATGACCTGCCACAGCTTACAGGCAAGATGACCTGCCATCACAAAGAAACATGAGCCACACCACAGTGAGTGTGCTAGAGAGAATTCCTTTTCCCACCCTCAATACAGACTGTGTGTGTGTGCACCACGGGCAGTTACACAGACTCTCATACTTAGGTTAGTGCTCTGTTGTCTTTGTATTGAATGTCTTCATTCTTTAACAAGAGTTTTTTTTTTAAAGATTTATTTATTTATTATGTATACGGAAGAGGGTGACAGATCTCATTACAGATTGTTGTGAGCCACCATGTGGGTGCTGGGAATTGAACTCAGGACCTCTGGAAGAGCAGTCGGTGCTCTTAACCTCTGAGCTATCTCTCTAGCCCTTAACAAGAGTTTTTACATTTATACTGTCCCCGGCCCTGGATCCAGCTGGATTACACCCGTCATCCAGAAGCTAGCAACCTTTTTCCTCTCAGAGCTAGTCCATCATCTAAACACCGTTTCTGAAGCAGGTTCTGGTGATTCAGCCAGCCTCCTCTGTCACTTTAATGCATTCTTTATTCCAGGGGCTCCTCGTGCCCTGAACTAGCAACAAAATGATGCTAGGGCCCTTGACTCTTTGCTTCTTAGCAGGCACCAAGGGTACAATTTTGCATCTCGGCGATCCTTAGATAGTCACTAAAGTGAGCCAGGCGGTGGTGGCAGACGCCTTTAATCCCAGCACTCGGGAGGCAGAGCCAGGCGGATCTCTGTGAGTTCGAGGTCAGCCTGGTCTACAAAGCGAGTTCCAGGAAAGGTGCAGCTACACAGAGAAACCCTGTCTCAAAAACAAACAAACAAACAAACAAACAAACAAAAAGATAATCACTAAAGTGAAACAAGTGTAATAAATAAGAATGTCCTAGCTACCTTCAAAGAGAATGGCAGACCACTTACACTCTAGCTCACCCATTCTGTGACTCAGCATGGAGCAATAAGGAAACCTCCACCTGCCATGCTTCACAGTGAAGCAGAAATGAACAGCAGAAGCTCTTTGAGGAGCTAGACTTTCTGCGACCCAACAGACCCGGTGGCATTCAGACCTCTGGGTCCTCATGTCGCAAAGAAGAAAACTCTTGAAATCCATTGGGAGAGGGTAAGACTCCACGAAGAACCAGATGAAAGCAAGCCAGGTCCAATCAGAAGAAAGTGCCTCCTCCCTTTGAGTTCTGGGGTCATTTCATTCTCACCATGAAAGACGCATCCTGCTGTTCCAAGAGATTTGAAGAGGGAGCAGATGGTAAGAGGAAAACTGCCCTGAGACCACATGACTGGAAACCCCAAATACAGATTTCCTGACCCCAGACCCTCTGCTCATGACCTCTGTGTCATACATTCTCCATGACCACCATCCACGGCAGTACCCCGCATAGTCCTCCTGAAGACCTCTCCCCTCTGTGCAGAACCAACAGCCATCAATAGAAACAGAAACCTTGTCTTCCAGTCCCCCCCTGCCAACAGTTTCGGGACCCCAGTGTAAATGATCAAGTGATGGGGGATAAGGAAGTGTCTGCATGGTCTGCATGGTGGGACGAGGTATGGGATAAGGAGAGGAACATCCCCCTCCTTCTGGAGAGCTGTCCTGCTCCCCCAGTGGGCATCTGCAAGCTGGAGAAGCTTGGGAGGAACTGGGCAGAGACTGGATTCTGTGAGTGACTGCCACCAAGAGGGAAGGAACCCACAGCATCTGCAATAACCAGAATCCATGGAGAAAGGAAGATTGCTGAATTTAAAACCCAGAGTTTAATAAAGTATCAACGCTGACCATCTTTAAAAAAAAATGTTACAGTTGGAAAAAAACAGAAAAGATTATTCTTCAAGCCGTTGGAAGCTAGATTGCTTTATCTTTGATGGAGTATCAACAAACACTTGACCCCAAGAGACCCTGGGATTTATTTAAGTTGCAGAGAGAACAAATCAGCACTTTGCCTCCATTTCCATTCCTTTGGAGACAACCCTCTGGTGTGATTCATCCTCTCCCTGAGCTCTACCCTAGCTGAAACGCCAGTAAATATTAGACACTTTTTTCCTAGTCAAGAGAAACAGACCAGAAATTAGACATTCGAGTTCTTTTAAAAACACCTCAGGAGAAAAAGCAAAATCTAGTATAAGATAATCACCCACCTTGGGATCAGAAAATAAGCCATATACATACAGGATTGGATATGCTTCTTCCACCATGTTAAAAAAAAAAAGAAAAAAAAAGAAAAGAAAAGCTGGATAATGGGAGCCCAGCAGGGATCAAGGGTTTCCTATTAGGTGTCTATATTCCAAATGAATGCTTTAGTCCTGGAGGACTCTGGAAGCATGTGCGTTCTGAGATAATTAGTCATTCTTTGATGGACTGTTTTACCAACTTTTTACTTAGTGAAATCTTGGGTAAAGAGTCCATTAAATTCTATCTGCCCTCTGGGATTTACTTCCCGCTCTGTAGAGTACAGTCATGAAATTGGGGCAGTCACAAAAATCTCAGGAGGTAGAATTAAGGGAGCTATTTCACCTTGGCAGGGAATAATTCACCCAGTAAACAACCCAGGAAAATAGGCTAAAAAGTCAAAAATAAAAATCTCCGTGTCACCTCAAACCCCCAGTAGCTATAAAGATTTACCTTTATTGACAAAAGTGGTTTTTTTGTTTTTTGTTTTTTTTTCAGTAGTTAGCCAAGAATACTCCCTGAAATAAGAGATCGGCTCCAGAGCAGAAGGGGAAGGTCAAGGAAGGGACATTTTATCTTCCAATGGCAGCCAGCACAAGGCCACTCTTCAGAAATCCAAGTAGAGGAAGGACTCCAGAAACGTCTACCTGGGCGTTCCTTTCAGAAGGCTGCAAGTCACCTGCTACCTTATTGTACTCAAGAGCTTAAAGGACAGATTGCCCTTCATTGCAAATTCTTTCTGCTTTCCTGGTGGCTTTCTTCTATTGGGGATCAATTCCTGTGGCACTAGGTACATTCACAGTGCTGTGGATGATTGATTGATAAAATGCTGATTGACCAGTAGCCAGGCAGGAAGTATAGGCGGGACAAAGAGGGAGGAGAATTCTGGGAAGTGGAAGGCTGAATGAGGAGACGCCAGCCTGCCGTCCAGGGAGCAGGTAAAGCCACGGAACACATGGTGACATATAGATTAACAGAAATGGGCTGAGTTTAAGTGTAAGAGCTAGACAGTGGTAGGCCTGAGTTAATGGCCAAGCAGTTTAATTAACATGAGCTTCTGAGTGATTATTTTATAAGTGGTTGTGGGGTCCCTTGGGGCTGGGCAGGACTGGAGAAAAGTCCAGCTACATCACAGTGTTCTACCATCACTGAAGTTCAAGATATTTCTTACCACTCTAAAAAAAGGTCTTACCATTAGGCATTTACTCCTCATTTTCCCTGCCCTCTGGTCCATGGCATAAGGGACTAACACATACCTTTTGCGTTCATCTTCTTTCTCTTAGCAGAACCCTTTTGAGGTTCACTCGGGTGGTGGCGTGTACCAGTACTTTTTGATTTGTCACGGCTGAATAATATTTCATTGTATGGACGTGCCACTTTAGTGTACCATGATAGGTATTTTGGTTGTTGCCACATTTGAACTACTATGACTATTGCTATTTTGAACTGGGGGCCCCTCTTGTTAATGTCAGTACCTTATTCTTATAAAACACTATAAAAATCCTTAGTGATTTATATAAACTCTCTCATTTGGTCCTCCAACACCTACTTATCTCTGAGGATTACTTCTGAGGTACAAAAGATGTTCGTGTCATTCACTTCCACGGTGGTAAAAACCTGGACCCTTTGACTTTGTGACAGAACTCTGTTCCCTATGCAAGAAGAATTCTCAGCCCTAACTATTCTATTTTCATCTCAATCTAACTTTCCTTGGATAGGTGAGGGCAGACAAATCCATTTCATGCTTCAGGTGCTACTCAAAACTGTGGCTGCACCTCAGGCTCCTAAAGAGCGTGGCATTTGCTCACTGTTACAGCCAAGACACTGTGTTTCTAGCAGCATGAAACTTAAAGACAATACACACAATGCAAGAGCAAGAAAAGAGAAGGCAGCGTGGTCAGATGGACAAGAACTAGATACACCGCTGGCATAATCATGGAAAAGGCTGTGGTCAGACAGCCAGTTAGCAGAATTCCTGATGGGGCAAATGCCTTCCTTTTCCTTCTCTTCCCTTCTGTCCTGAGATAACTGCAGTATTTGTAAATTAACACAAGAAACAAAAGCGAAAGCAGCAGAATCCATTACCCAAGAGACACTAATCTAATTATACAATTGCAAGGGCAGTGCTCAGCCCTTACTCTGCCCCCTGGGTAAATTACAGCCCTGTGTCCATCCATCTTCCATCCAGATAAGCCCTGGATTTACATGTGATCTTATGCAAGGAGTGCAGAGTTTCCACATCATTGAACTACCTGAATTTGAATTCTGAACAAAGAGTCAAACAATGTCAGAAGCCTACATGACTGAGAATGCCAATCTTTTTCCTCTCTTTGCTGCATGAAAAAATGGCATTCCTGGGAGCCACTGACTGCAGGCTGTGACAACCCTACTCTACGCTTATCCCATTGCAATCATGACTTGGTGTTTAAATTATTCCCCCATTTCCCGACAGAACCTTTGCACTAGTGTCCTTTAATCCTCGCAAAGACTATCAGAAAGTTACAAAACAAAACTGGGCCAAAGAAACGGCTCATTGGGTAAAGACGCCTGACACCAAGTCTTACTGTCTGAATTTAGTTACTGAGACCCACAGGATAGACAAGAACTGATTCTCACAAGTTGTGTTCTGACCTCCACATGTGCATATATATGAGCACACACACACAGACACAGACACAGACACAGACACAGACACACACACACACTAGATAGATAGATAGATAGATAGATAGATAGATAGATAGATAGATAGATAGATAGATGTAACAGGATTTTTTAAAGTCTATCAAAAGTAGTTCATTATTGCCCCATTTCACAGTGAAGCGAACAAAGTTAAATGTAGTAAAACGATTGATTATTCAGTTAGAAAGTAGCAAACCCATTGCTTTAAACCACGCTTTTTGATGAAGTCTATTGCACCTTGTCCAGTTTGTTCTTCACTTTGAATGCAGATGGGAGAATCTTGGAGAAGCTTGTCAAGCTGCAGATTGCCAAGCATAGGATCCTGGAATCTGTGTCTCATGAGCCCCTGAGTGCAGCCAGCCTTAGGCTCTGGACTGAGGAGTAGCCGCCCACCTGTCCGCCACTCCGTTGCAACTGTCCAGAAAGATGAGGTTTCTCTCAACTCCCCATCATCCACTGGCTGATTGGGGTGGCCCGGACCTTAGCTGTCCTCTCTTCTCTAGACAGGTCTCTCAACTTTGGCTTGTCTCCTTGCCATATGGGATGTTTGGTCACAGCAGTTCACCAAAGAACTGCATGACCAAAACCAGAAACATCTCCCAGTGTGGTGTGCAGACCTGCTACTTGTGCCATTAGCCTGCTTACCCACCCATCCCTCTCAACAGCTCCCACTAGTTCCACCTACCCCTTCCCATGAAAGCCCTTTTAGAAAAGTTGAGTCTGAAACGTTGTCAGATCCCAAAAGTGGAGAGATTTTTCTACTGCAGTAAATTCTTTGAATAAACTTTCCACACCGAGTTCAGTTTTTATTTGATAAGAGTCTTCAGCTTTCTGGAAGCATCCCCACAGAGGAAAGTATTTGGTAATGCTTGGGGCTCATGTCCACATAAACAAGCTGGTGATTTCTCCCCCTGTGGACAGTCTCGAGTTCCCACAATGTGTTTATCCATTGCTCAGTGGAGACCTCTCTGTTCTTAGCTTTAGGACATAATTCTTGGCATTTGAATACCCGTCCAGTGGGGACCTTAGAAAGAAAGCATTCTCCATTTCCAGTTCCCAAAACTGAAAGAACACAATGCATCTGCTGTGAAATATTTCTTACAAGGCGCATCCCTCGTCCCTGGACAGTGTTTTTATAGAGTTTCCGAAGACGCACTCCTCCTCAGACCAACCTTGAGAATGAACTTTCTCTTCCAAGGAGAGAGAGTCCTCTCTTGGCCTTCTCATTACCCAAGCTGGAGACAGGCATTTCTCATAAACTGTGACGAAGCAGTCTAGAGAGCCTCTGTTCCCTCCCCAGACCTCAGACCCAGCACTTGGCCTTTGCTTTGCAAACCAACTGTCGCCAAGAAATCAGCTCCGGCTCCTAAGACACAGATTTTAGGCGGGGAAATGAAAATGCCAAAGAGAAAAATTAAACAGACTTTTCTCTCGATGTGAAAATTCCTTCTCATCAATATTAGCATTAGGCTATTTCTATTCTAGAACTTACAAGTGGTTTTACTTAAAGGTCATTCTTTTTAATAATTACACCGTGGCGTTCTGCGGAACTTCCTGGGTCAATGGAAAGGTCGTTATCTTTATTGCAATGATAATTCGTGACTGTGCAAAAAAGGCTAAAACTCACCAAATGGTGCCCCTTCAGTATATGTCATGTATTAAAACTCAAATATCTCTCAATACAACTGTAGGACAATAAAATGAAACAAAATAAAACAAAGATTCCAAAGTCAGAACGGAGCAGTTACTTGTCCATCAGCGCCCCCTAGCAGCAGCATCCACAATAGCCAAAGGCGGTACATTTCCTGTGTTGTATAAATCATCCGAAAGTATAGACAGCCACACATCATGGCTAACAGGAGTGTATTCTGAGAAATGGTTGATGGTGTAGCTTACTGCGCTTACAGCCAAACCAATGAACATGCATGCAGTTTCTCATGGACTGAAGTGTCGTCATGTGTCTGTGATTGTGTGCGGAGTACCATAGCATGAACATCACTCAGCCTTCAAAGACTGGGAGATTTTGACACTTGCTGCAAGATGGCTGGCTCTTGAAGAGATTACACCAAGTGAAATAATCTAGAAAAAGACAATTACTGTGTGATGCACCTCATCTCAAGTACCTACAGTATTGATTTGTGATGCTGGGCAGACAAGGCAAGAGTGAGCTTGGTTCCTCCTTTGCTCTGTAGTTCCAAGGAGTGAGGGCTTTGTTGTAGGACCTTCCTCGGTTACTGCCTTACTTTTGTTTCAAATAAATATGCAGTGCTTTTTCTGTCCAGTAATTACCAAAGCATCTAGCTCAAGGGATCAGTAAACTTGTGGGCCTGTCCAGACACAGCCAAGCTAAAGAGAACCTAGGCCTGCATACCAACTGTTCCACACAATTGAGCCCGAACAGCGTGTACCCGCTGCATCCTGCCTTCGGAATAGCTGCAAGAGAGCTTCAGAGAAAGCCCGTTAGCCACACTGAGTCCTATCGGGCTTAAATACACTGAAGAATTTTGCCCACCTCATTCCTAATACTTTTTAGTCATTGGATTTCAACTCCTTTCCTTTATCTGGAATTTTCCATGGGTCTTTCTCCTTCCTCCTTGACTAAAAAAACATAGCATCCTTTTGCATGGTGGAAAAGCGTAACCATTCTGGGACGGGCGGCGTGGCTCTGCATTTAGCACTGATAGAGACACAGAAGCATCCTTCCCAGGACACGGGTTCATAACGGAAAGACTGACAGGAGCTTCTCAATGCTGAAGTGTGGTGATCGTAAGCCCCAGAGCTGACAAAGCCACAGCAACCTGCATTTCAGGGCCCCAAAGCCCTGCGCTGTGAGTTGCGCACCCTCTTCAACACCAGCTTGGGGGGGGGTGGGAATGAGTCACACAATAATGTCGAGCCACACAATAACGTTGAGCCTCTCACTGCTGTGTCAGCCAGGCATCTAGGAGCATCCCCAGTATGGTCAATCTAGGCTGTAACCAGCTTGCCTGAGCCAGAGAAAATTGGGCTTCTCCAGTTTCTGTGTCGCTCCTCACTTGATCTGCTCTTTTCTGCTTCTCTGAAGTTCATGGTGAGACAGAAAGCGAGCCAGTGCAGCTAAGGCAAAGAACCCTCGTGGGGGCAGTCACCAAGGCCTGTGCCCCATTTTCTTCTGTATTGATTCTCTTGAGCCTCCCGCTGTGACCTATGACATTGCAGCTGTCCTGAACAGTCCCTCTCCTGTGGGAGCGCAGCCAGGCAGCACCCACGATTCC
Organism: Peromyscus aztecus; assembly: GCA_902168405.1. Classification (NCBI taxonomy): domain Eukaryota; kingdom Metazoa; phylum Chordata; class Mammalia; order Rodentia; family Cricetidae; genus Peromyscus; species Peromyscus aztecus. The sequence continues at coordinate 27,355 of CABHPQ010175458.1, forward strand.
TACCATGGGTGAGCTGCCCCTGAATTTCACATCTTGTGACACCCATGTGAAGACCTCTCTGCCCACCACTCCCTTCACCAGCTGTTTGAATGCTTCAGAACCGCATGAAAATCCATCGTGCCGTCTAACCAGCATCCCTAACTTTATAGGTACGTTGTTTATTCCTACAACTCCTTTAGGGGATTCTCTCTCTCTCTCTCTCTCTCTCTCTCTCTCTCTCTCTCTCTCAGGTGGAGGTATCACTTTTACCATTAAATCATAAACTCCTCAAAGCCTTGGGATTATGAAATGCACCACGTGTGTGGCATGCAGTACCTGCTAGACAAGACATGTATCCTAACAATCCCTGGCACTTGTGATGGATTGGTGGCAACCAGGCTACCACCACAGCCTGCCCAAGTGTTCTTTTCTCCTGTAGAGCCTGAGGGAGCTGGGATAATTCATCCTTCCATTACCTTGTCCTCACTGCCACCTCTTCTCAGTCCCCCACCTACCCTCCCACCCCTGGACCTGATCCTATAAAAGGCTGCCCTCTCATCTTCTGAGACTCGGGAGAATGCTCAGCTGGGAGTGTGCCTGAGGAGATTATAGACACACCTTACTCGGAACACTTGCTTGTCAGGATTCCAGGCTACCTCCAGTTTTCTCAGACACAGTTAGAACATGATCAGACACCTCCAACCCCAATGCATCCACACCATGTGGTAAGGGAATTCTGAACTGAAATGAGAAAAAGATGGTGGAATTCTTGCAGAACAGGAGACGCCCTTGGCCTTGAAGTAGCCCCTTGGGAACAGCAGGCCTCTAATGCTGAAGGGACCCTCCTCCATGGAAGGTAGGCGGAAGGGAGTGTGTAGGGCCCAATGTCGGCTGCTGGCTTCAGTGTTCCATCCTTGGGCACTCAGTCTGTATTCTCAATGACGCTTGATCTTCCTTTAAAGAATGACAGAGCCTTTGTTCCTCAAGCGCATTAAAAATGCAAATGGCTCCAGTGTTTCAATTAACATTAAGACACCAATGGCTCATGGCAGATCCTTTACCAAGAGCAGACTTGGAGAGCAGAACAATAAGAAGAGATGTCGCTGAATGGAAACGGAAGAATAGAAAAGGAACAGGAGATTCCCTTTAGGGACCAAAATAAATTTTATCTTAGTTTTTGGCTCCAATTATATCTTCTCTAGAATCGTAAATCAACAGAAGCTAAAATAACAAGTGACTCCTGTAGGGTGCTGGGGGAAGGGGGCAGTTTGTAGGAAACCTTCATATGCATCACTGAATTTGCCTCCCAGAGCCATCCTGTCAGGTAGGCAGGAAGCCCACCTGACCAGAGAAGATAAAATGTGGGGCCTCAAGATGCTGTGTGAATTGATCAATAGAATTCGCTCTCAAAACTCAGCCATCTGCTCATTTATTCAACAAATAATTCTGCCTAGCCTACAATAGACCAGGTTGTATTAGGTGCTAGAAACAAAATGATGTAAAAAAGCCAACACAGACTCTGCCCTTATAGACCAAGAAGTCTAACCAGGTAGATGAATGTCAGTCAATTTGTGACAGAAATAAAGGCAGCAGAACGATTGTTTAAAAATGGGGAGGAGGGAGCTGGTGTCTTAGTTAGGATTTCTATTGCTGTGAAGAGACACTATGACCACGGCAACTCTTATAAAGGAAACCATTTCATTGGTTCTGGCTTACAGAGGTTTAGTCCATGATGTCATGGTGGGAAGCATGGCAGTGTGCAGGCAGACATGGCGCTAGAGAAGGAGCTGAGAGTTCTACATCTTGATCCTCAGGCAGCAGGAAGAGACCGAGACACACTTCCTCCCACCAGGCCACTCCTACTCCAACAAAGCCACGCCTCCTAACAGTGCCACTCCCTATGGGCTTATGGGGGCCATTTTTTTTCAAACCACCCCAGCTGGGAAGATAGCTCCATGGGTGAAAGTGCTTGCTGTCAAGTCTAAGTTCAATCCCAACAACCCACATCCTAGCAGGAGAGAACTGACTCCTGAAAGCTGTCCTCTGACCGCCACACAAGCACCATAGCACACACAAATAAATAAATAGTGTGATGTAAAAACAATTTTAAAGGGCAGTGGTAGTAATAGCAGGGATAAATGAGCTAGGACCAGGAACACCAGACTGTATAATTCTGCAAGGTGAGAGGCCGGCCAAGGGGTTTTCAGACACACAGCACCAATGCAAGTAAAAGTCCTACAAAAAGAACATTCCAGAAACTCCACAGGGGCCAGTATGGCTGAAGGGAGGGAGCAAGGGAGTGTGTGAAGGGAGTGTGTGATACAGATGGAATTTGGGGAGGGAGAGGTTGGGGCAAGATCATGCGGGGATGAGTTTTCCCCAGCATGGACTTTGTCCTTTCTAGCAACAGAGGCTAAATGTTTTAAGCAAGGAGATGACTTCCAGAAGGCTCACTGGGCCTAGCGCTCACCATTTTTCAGCATAGATGGCTGCAGTCTAGCTGGAAAAAGGTGAACTCTAGGTTCAGTGAGGACCAGGTCTCAAAGGAATAAGGCAGAGAGTCATAAAGGAGGGTGCCCTCCTGCACATACAGAGAGAGGAGACAGAAAGACACAGAAGAGAGACAGAGACACAGAGACATAGAGACAGACACAGAGACAGAGACACAGAGAGAGAATCTGAAAGTTGTATAAAAGCTATTATTAATGGCATTCCAATCAACTCATATTTTCATAGAAACTTCCTTGAAAACTGAAGAACTGATTTCAGTCCCAGACCACCCAGAGAACTGTGGCAACAAAGGCTTGAAGTCAGCAATCTTTACACTGTTTCCTCGTGTGAAAATGCTTCCTAGAGCATCAGGCCAGAGGCAATGCCTCAGACTCAGTGGCAATCAAACCTCAAATATTTTAAAAAAAAAAATGTAAAAATAAAGACTTGGGGGCTGGGGAGATGAGTCCGTTAATGAGGTCCTTGACACACAAGGATAAGAACCTGTGCTCAGCCCATGTCTATAACCCCAGCATTGGGGAGGTGGAGACGGAAGGAGCCCTGGGGCTTGCAGACCTGACAGTCTGGCCAAATTGGTGAGCTCCAGGTTCAGTGAGGTACTTTATCTCAAAACATAAAATAAAATGAGGTGGAGAGCGATAGAGAAAGATAGCTAATATCAACTTATGGCCTTCAGGCACTCGCAAACATGCACAGACACAAATATATGGACACATACACATTCATTGACAAATATGCACACTAATACAATACAAGCACATACATGCACACACACACACACACACACACACACACACACACACACACGCACGCACGCACAAAATTGCTTTTTGATGCCAGGGACACCCAACTAAAAACACATGTCACTGCAGGCTGATGTCACATATAAGTAATAGAAAAGCAGATCAAAGTTGGAGAAGCCTGAATTCTTGCCCAAAGATACAGCTGGGTCTAAAATCCCCCAGTTTCATGAAGACTGACTCTGGCAAATAAAACAGTGGTGTTCTAGATGACTTCTGGTGCCACATTCTGCAGGCTTGTAGCTTCCTTGAACAGCCAGAACACGCTCTTACCAGACGATAAAAGGGCTCTGTGTGTCCAATGTTCCTTAGCTTGCTGTGCTGGATTTGAACAATGGCAAGCAGCAAGTGTAAAAATCCATCAAGCCAAGCCATGCAGACTCAGGTCAGGCAAACGTCTATTCTACAGGACAGTTTTCTTTTTCTTTTTTTTTTTTTTGCTTTCTTCCCAATGGCATGGGGGGAGAGGGGAGAAAGCGTGGTTCATTTGTCAACATGAGAAGGGGTGATGACACTATTGTTGTGCCTTTACATGGCAGCCTTCCTCGTTCTTATTTCTTGCCATATCTAAACATCATTGTACCCCTCCTTAACATTCCCAACATACCATACCACACAACACACACACACACACACACACACACACACACACACACACACACACCACTCTACTATTCAGCTCTTCACCTTCTTTCCACATATATAATATATATATATTGTGCAATTACAGTCTCTATTTCTTGGGTTCCTGCTATATAGATGTTTTAGCTAGGTGTGGGGACACATGCCTATAATCTCAGAATTCAAAAAAAACTAAAAGAATGATCAAGAGTTTGAAGTGAGTCTGGGGCTACCTTGTCACAGAATCTGGTGACCAGAACTAGTTAAAGAGGGTTTTTTGTTTGTTTGTTTGCTTGCTTGCTTGCTTTTGTTTCGTTTTGCTGTCTATTTTTGAATAAGGTTTCTTGATTCAGTTGTTGGGAACAAAAACTCCTGTGGCCGTGTTAAGAAATAAAAGGAACACAGGTGGTTGGGAACTTACAAAATTAGTTGATAGCCTAAAGGAGCAGGGTGTAGACTGTACCCCCCCCCCCCCCCCCTCACCCCACCCCCAACAGCACCACAGCTCCAAGAACTCCACCTCTGCTACACGGCTGCACTCCTGACTGAATTCTGAATCCAGGTATCCTTCAAGAGCATCCCATTGGTGGAAGCCAACCGGTATGCAAATCCTTACCTCACAGAAGTCTGTAAAATAAAATACGGTTTTCTACCCTCTGCGGGGTAGTAAGGCACATGGAAAAGTTTGAAATGGGCGTTAAAGACTCGGTCTACAGATTTCCCCATCATTTTTAACAGGACGAAAGCGGCTCTTTTAAAAAGAAATTTCTGAAAGTGTTTTATGTTCAAGTAGGGCGACCTCTCAGCCACCCAGCAAAGAGCCTCCCTGTGAAGACTACCTTCTCTGTCACTAGTGAAGCTAAAGCCACTTTTAGCTAAGTGTGGGGGGCGGGGAGACTAGCTTTGATGAGGGGCCTTCAAAGATTTTTGTCCGTGAAAGCTATCGGCAGAGCCGGGAATTATGGGCCAGCCTCCTCCATATACAGCACCAGGAGAAGCCATCCAGAGCATCCGCGACCCTTCCGTGGTGTACAAAGAGTTAAAACCCTCCCCAGAAGTTGTATTTTACTGGAATGCCTCCCAGCTCTTGGCACCTCTGGTCCCCCTGCTGAGGACTTGGCCATTTCAGTCCAAACTTTCATTCAGGCAAAATGAAACACATCCCTCTTCTACTTCTTGGGCCAAAAAAGGTGTGCAGTGACTCTCTTCTTCCAACATCACCTTTTGTTTCCATTGGTCTGTGTTTCGCAACTTCACATCAGACCGGGGCCAGGAACCAAATGTGATCCTGATGCGCTGTGCGTTACACATTTATTTGACTAAAAGAATGAACTTTTTAAAAGGGGGGTAGGAAATTGTACTTTTGGTGCCTCTTGTGGACCAGACCATGAATTGGCAGAAGGATTCATTACTTGAGAAAGTACCTCCACTACCCTGTAACGTTATTATTACGCTCTCTTTTTTGCCCCTCCCCCGCCAAGAAATTGAGGCTGAGAAATGGAGCAGGTGAACTCAGACCTACAGCTTCCACACTGTGATGGTGGGATTCAGATCTCAATCTATGATTTCACAGCTCTGTGCTTCCCATTACTATAGCAGGTTTTCTTCTAAGCCACCAACCAGCTCCCAAATCATGACACAGAGACTTAATAATAGTTTTGAATGCTCGGCCTTAGCTTAGCTCTTATTTTAATCTGTTTCTCTTTATTAGTGTTTTGCCTTGGGTCTTTTTACCTTTCATTCTTTCTATATATCTTATTTTCCTGCTGTCTCTGACTGGCTGGCTGTTGGCTGTCTAGCTTTTGGCCCAGCGCATGTTCCCCTCATTCTTCTAATTCTCCTTCCTCGCATTCTTCTCAAGCCTAGATTTTTCCTCCTATTTATTCTCTCTGCCCACCACCCCACCTATCCCTCTTCTACCTAGCTATTGGCTGTTCTGCTTTTTATTAGACCAATCAGGTGCCTTAGGCAGGCAAGGGGAAACAGCAACACATCTTCTCATAATTAAACAAATGCAGCAGAAACAAATGTAGCACATCCTTACATCATTAAACAAATGCAGCAGAAACAATGTAATACACCTTTACACAGTTAAAGTAATATTTCACAGCATAAACAAATGTAACACATCTTTACATTGTTAAATATTCCATAACACAATACATTGTAGTTCTCAGCTCCTTTTAACCACATCCCATTAAAAGCCTTTGCCAGATAGCCCTTTTGGTAACTTATAAAAATAATGTTTTCATTTTCAAAACATTATTATATTTTACTTATAAACTTATAATCATTATATCACATTTACTATTCCACAAGACATGCACATCTCAATTTCTACTTGGATTACAAAACACTGTCCCTCACCACTGATATTATGCCATATGGATAAAAATAAAGTCAACCTATCAAAAATAATTGAAAAGGAAATGAAGATCCATGAACATTAAAAACAATGACCTTAAAGTAAAACAGCCCAAATTGAAGCTGGAATTTAAGGAACTTGTCTCCTCATGATGTTGCATGATGTCACAAACTTCAAACAGCTCTGAAGGTGAACTATGAATTTTATACCATGCAAAATATCTCATAAGTCAAATTCCCTTTGGATAAAAAGCTGTCTATAACTACATTGATTCCTATGACATGAATATGCAATATTCACACTAGAAATAATTGTCAACATAATACTATAAAAGATGTTTGCACCAGAGGCCTATATTCTGAAGGCAGGAAGCATGGGCTACTGAAAGTCAGAAATGCTGTGTTTGGATCCAATTCCTCCACACAAAAACTGGACACAATTTGATCTCCACATGCCTCATTTCCTTATCTTGAAAATGAAGAGTTTGCCTACATTGTGGGCTTATGATGAGAATTATAAAAGGCTAAGCATACGCAAGTGCTCTTTATTATTATTATTATTATTATTATTATTATTATTATTATGTAAAATATCATATTCAATGCCTCATCACCATCCAAGTGATCATGCGTCAGAGAAAACACAATTATCTTTAGCAGAAGATTTACTTATTTATTTATTTATTTATTATTGAACAAGGGTTAAATACATGTGTATATAAATAAAGCATGCATGTGTATGGTATTGTTGTTATTGTTCCTGAAGAACAGTTATCCACCAGACTAAGAACACTGGGCTATTTAATGACAATCAAAACGTTCCAGTCTTACAGCTTCCTTCATGAAATATTCAGACAAAAAAAAAATCCTTCGGTTTCTTCTTTGAACATCCCAACACTATATGTGTAGCCAAGGTATAAGTTTTCTTTTTGTTTTGCCTTTAAAAATATGTGGAATAGCCGGGCAGTGGTGGCACACGCCTTTAATCCCAGCACTCGGGAGGCAAAGGCAGGTGGATCTCTGTGAGTTCGAGGCCAGCCTGGGCTACCAAGTGAGTTCCAGGAAAGGCGCAAAGCTACACAGAGAAACCCTGTCTCGAAAAACAAAAACAAAAAAAAATATTTGGAATAATTTTCTGAGAATTTCAGACAATATATCTTGATCAGATTCACTCTTCACTCCTCCCCATGATTCCTCTTAGATCCACCTCCAACTTCATGGCCTCTCCCCTTCTCTTTCTCAATTAATAACCCCTTCAGTCCGACTTGTACCGCCCGCATACTCCTGCCACCCACGCGCTCCCACCGCCCGCGCGCCCCCACCGTCCACACACTCCCGCCTCCCGTGCACTTCTGCGTGTGGGGCCATCCACTGGAGTGGGTCAACCCACCAGGAACCACATCCTTAAAAAATTGACTCTCCTTCCCTGAGAAGTCATTAACTGTCCATGGCTTCTCAGTTAGGGTTGGGGGTGCTCATGAGCCCCTTCCCACTCTGTGTAGAATGTTGACTTGATTTTGTCAGCTCTCCGGCAAGGAACCACAGCTAAACATCACAGGCTGTAACTTCCAAATGTGAGCCAAAATTGTGAGCCCTCTTCCAAATGTGAGCCCTCTTTCTCTGCAGTTGCTTTTGTCAAGGTATTTTGACAAAGCAATAAGAAAAACTAAGGGGGTGACCAAACTATTTTATGAATATTGTCTCCTTAAAAATGGTAAAAATGTTATATCTTTATCTGCAGATTCAAAGTATCAAAGAGCACAAAATGTTTTTTTTACAAAGAGACCATGATGCACAGAAGTACCACAACCCCCCTACACACACACACACACACACACACACACACACACAC